>JAOWBW010002018.1:0-142478 GCA_026119855.1 Campanula takesimana
TTGAGACCGAATCTGAAGATTGCCTACGTTCCTCTCGTATGAGAAGCTCAGGTCGACGTAGTTCGCACATAATCGTAATAGAGAGAAGAAGCGGGATCATGCATAATGAAGGGGGAGGAGAAAGAATCATACAAGATGATCACATCCTAGAATGATGATTATACCATTGATAAGATCAATGTGTATTCGTCATATTCATCCTTGGAGAATTACTGAACATAGGAGTAATTACCTGAAGTTTAGGGTTTAGAAGTAGTTCCTAGACTTGGAGATCATCATCGGCTATGCATATAAATAGGGATTTAAAACATTAGATCTAGCATGTTCAATCTAACATAGTAATAAGAACATCATGAAACATGTATGAAATACATATAAGCGTGAAGATCGCTACCCTAGATATAGAGCATTTCATGAATTCTAGCAAGAACGTGAAGAACACGTTATGAATCATATGAATATATATGTATAAACATAATGAAACTAGCATAAATCAGATCTAAACTAAGAAAACATGTAGAATTCTCACCAATCTTGACAAGAACGAAGTCGAATCTCTTGCGCGGTTATCAAGTGAAAATTCTTATACCCTATGGCATAGGCATTTAGGTCATATCTCCAAAAGGAGAATTGATAAGCTTGTGTCGGAGTGAATCTTAAACAAACTTGATATTCGGAAAAAGACTTTGCATTGAATGCTTTAAAGGAAATTTACAAACACTAAAAGAAAAATATCCTCGAGAGCATCAAGCGTCTTAGAACTAATTCATACAGATATTTGTGGACCATTCACTACCCCTTCATGGAATGCTCAACAATATTTCATTACGTTCATAGACGACTGCTCTCGTTATGACCTATCATTGCTGTGAGGTCTTCGGGAGTTGTGTTGGAGAGACTGATGTGTCATCCACGTTCTTGATGACGAGGTTTCGGTGTTTCTTTGATGATGCATAAGGTCCCAGATGGATATGTTGGCTTGTGTCTTCTTGAGTTGTGTTAACAAAGGATCTTCGGGTATGTCGCGTGCTTGCGATCTTGGAGAAGAGGTGTTGGTTGCTGTATTTGTGGGAACCGAGGCGCTCGCCATTACCCGGCCACTGCGGGTGAGAACATTCACGGAGCCTTGTAGCTTCTTCTTCCTATTCTCTAAGACTTCCCTCATAATCTCATCATAAGTCACAACATAACAAGAATTATCAAGTTTATTCATGCCATCGGAGCCCTCATTCACAATTGGGATCGAATGAGTGGTTCCTTCAAACTCTCCTACCTCTATTACATTGACACCACCCTCATTAGGGATTATGAATTCCTTCTTGTCTATAAGGTCTTGAATGGTGTTGCGGATGGAGAAGCAATCCTCGGTGAGGTGGCCGGTGCATTGATGGTAGTCACACCACTTGTGGTGGGCATGGTTAGGATGGAGCGGTTGTGGTTGTTTGTACCCTTGAAGATGAGTGATTTTTCCCTTGGCCTTTAGAGATTCATAGGCCTTAGTGATGGTCATGCCATTAAGAGGAGTGTAGACGTGGTCGTTTTGGAACCGCTTGCCTTGTGGTGGAAGGACCTTCTTGTAATTCCCCTTGTCAGTAGTAACGGCATTGACAGAAGCCTCTTTGTTTGAATTAGGGGCGGCCTTGTAACGGTAAGTAGGAGTGTCTTTCTTAATCTCCTTGAGCAAGTCATCCATGCGTACCCTCGCCTCATACATTTGGGAGAAGTCAGAGTAGTAAGCCCCACTTAGGTGGGTGCGGAGATCAATCTTGAGACACTTGAGGAAAATGTCCATTTTCTCCTTTGTGTTTGGCCTCTCAACAATTTCAGAGAGCTTTTCATTCTATCTCCTTGTGAAGTCAATGAAGGACTCGTTGTCTTTTTGAGTGGTGTTCTCGAGCTCTTTCCTTGTGGGCCGGTGAGTGGTGTTGCCTTGATATTGATTTTTGAAGGCAAGCATAGCGGCATCCCAATCAAGACGGACAGTGAGCGGGAGAGTTGCATACCAATCTTTTGCCACCCCCTCGAGGGTGAGAGGAAAGCATTGAGCCATAACTTTTGGGGAGACCTTCTTCGGAACCATAGCCCAAATGTAAGTCTCGATGTGAGCCATCGGACATGAGTTGCCTTTAAACTTGCTAATGTCGGGCATCTTGAACTTGTCAGGGAGAGAGGCCCTCGTGCTCATAAGAATGGATAACTGATAAAGGCTTGTGTTGGATCCTTTTCCATGTTGAGGCCGTCAAATTTCTGATCAATGTAGGCCATGATGGAGTCGACCACTTGTGGTCGTTGTTGTCGGTGCTTGGTTCCTCCACTTTCTTGGTACGGGCACTATAATTGGATGAATCCCTGTAGACGCGGAGAGTACCAATCGGACCTATAATTGGAGATGTATCCCTTGTCAGTCTCGGTTCACACTTTCGGTCCATGAAGAGGTTGAGAACATACAGTTAGGCACACAACTCGAACCACATAAGAAAAAGACTCTTTTTTTTTTTATATAAGTCGGTGGGAATGGGTCCCTTTTGGGTTTCTAAGAAGATAATGGAATCGTCACACTAGTATATAGACCATCTCGTGGTCCCATATACTCATCGGATTCCATCACGTTTGTGAATCCTACATGTATCGGGATTAAACTAAATTAATGTAGTAAAGCATACATGCGGGGACGGATTTTTATTTTCGTCCAAGATAACAACTTTTGGGGACAGATTTTTTATTGCGTCCGTTTCAACAAGTTGGCATGTATGATTTAAAAACATTAGTTTAGGGAAATCTCGGTACATGAAAACCGACTTGGTCACGGAGTGTTAGACCCTAAATAGAATTGTGTGGTTTGTGCTCGGCTAAAGAGAGGCTTAAAGGTCACCCCCGGCATGTAGTCATGAACTACGCCACGGTTATAGTTCATCACAAAGTGATTATAACATTTAGGCAATGAGTTAAGAATCAGATCCATGGCTAGATCCAATCCAATTGGATAGCCAAGTATCTCAAGATGCTCCACGTAGCCTTTCATCTTAAGCATGTGAGGTCCCACTTGTTGCCCTTCACTCCTTTTGCAAGAAATGAATGCAACAATGGTGTTATACCTCTCTTGCCTAGCTTTCTCTTGAAACATGTCTCTCAACTCCACGCCTATCTCATAGGCTTCCAAATGTTCCATACATTGTTGGAGTTTTGAGCACATAGTCGCGAGCATGAGATAACTCACATCCCTAGAATCATTCTCATGTTTCTTGTGATTGTCTCTTTCCGCCCTAGGCCCATCAAGAATGTACAACTTATCCTCTTGCCTTAGAACAATTCTTAGGCTCAGGATCCAATCCATGAAGTTTGTACCATTCTTATGAAGCTCATCCTTCTCAAGGATTGATCGCAACGAAATTGTTAGTTGTTATTGTCTACAACTATGCAAAATTTCCAAAATTTTACAAGTACCAATTTCATTAAAGAGATAATGATGTATTTTTCCAAAAAATACTCCCACTAAATTATATAACCTTCTTATACATCCAATGTATAATATAATTTAAATGGGCTAAGATCCAACTTTAATTTCATTTCAAGTTCGCTTTGGCGGACCGCTCAAAATCAAATTAATTAGGTAGACAATGTTGTCAATCATATCCAATATGACTCTTAGATCCTTTCTGAGATTCTTTAAGAAATCCAATTTCAAAAAGCATGTTTAATCTCATCTTTGCCTTAGGTCCAAAACTGTTTTGATGCCTAATTAAGTCCAACCATTTTAAACGCATAGGAAACTCTTATTCACTCATCTTGCTCGTACATGAATAAAATCAATGTACCTCGCTATGGCGAGCCCACATGAAATTTCCCTTGCACTTACAAGTGTTTCAATCATGGCATGGCAAAAGGACTTAAAACATTCAATAAGGTTCATCACCATATAGAATACAACACATTTATGAGCACATAAGATAAACATGTTGAGCATCAAGTTTAGTCACTAAATTAATCTCCATTAATTTTGAGCATAATATTTTTGTGTCATTAGTTTCTCTATAATTATGAGGATGAGACTCTTTGAACTTTGGTTATCATCTCCAAATCAAGACAACAAGAAGTGCGGCTGAACTAAGCCATAGGCAACCACAATTCCACACTAATTCAAGAAACTAAGAAAGTAGTCCATGTGGCCGAAACTAAGCAATAGATGGTCTCGATTAACGTAGGCCAATTGCATTCAATATTCCACATGGATCTTCAAACTTGAATCAAGAACTTTTGTTTCTCAATTTTAGCAATTATGAACTCTTAATAATTCTAACTTCGTTTTATATTTGAATCTTTAATTGTGATCAATTTTGGGAAACACAGTCTCGAGAACGTAGACTAGCCATCCAAAACTTGATCCAATCTTAGAATTCACAAGACTAAAACAAATATGAAATTTAAAACAAAAGATCCACCCCGACACCCAAGATCCACCCGCACCAGACCAGCAGGTCCAGCCGGGTCTTCACTTGGGTCCGGTCGGACCTCCTCTGTAAAATCTAGAAATTTTAAAATTTTAAAATTTGTCTCAAAATTGTTTTTCCCTCGATTCAATTAGGGTTTGGTGTTCTTGGTGATCCAATCACCATGATCATCAAAACCTTGAATAAACAATTTATTCATGAATCTCTAGATTATCAAAACTTTGATCCAATCAAAAATTGATAACCCAAACAATTTTAAATCCATCATAATTTTTATTGCGATTGAATAGTGCGATTAAAGTTTATAAAACAATAAACCACATAAAACGCATATAACACATAAAACATCATAATCCCAATATTCATATCATGCTAGGCACATAAACAATTTATATACACACAACATGATTATGTATTGAAATAATCAACATGAACGGGGCTCTGATACCACTGTTGGGTTTCCTAGTAACATGAGCAGCGGAATAAAGCATTTAAAATTTTCATGAAACCCAAAGCCCATAGATCCATTCATATGATTATATCAAATACACACATAATGAATACTAGAATACTAACCCTTGATGCCTTTGATTAACAACCTTGGATCTTGGTGGAGATTGGAAAGCTTGATCACGAACAAAATCAGGAACACGAACTTTGAAGATGATAAGCTTCACCCACTATCGGTATCCACACCACAAACGAATATCAAGAAAACTTTATCTTGGTTGCTAGACCGAATTGTGAAACACACTTTCACAATTATAAGAACTATATGGAATTATGAATTCTTAATCTTGGATTCTAAATCTTTGATCAAGAATATTGTTTCTCAAAACCACAAGGTTTCATATACTTAATGGCTGGTGAAAAGATGTTTATATAGGTCCTAGTCCTTAACCCTTAAGGACTAGGAAACCTAAATCCCGTCACCCAATAAATGCCGCAAACTTTCTGTCCAAGCAGCTCTGGCATGGTCGTGCCCTATAATTGGCACGGTCGTGCCAATTGGTGCGCGCCTGCCCTCCGACTGATGAATATTGGCACGGTCGTGCTTTATATTTGGCACGGTCGTGCCAGACCAGAAAAATGCCCTTTTTCCATAATTCCAATTCAGTCCTTTAGGATTCTTTCTATTTGTGTGTGACCCTATAGGATTACACTAAGTTGGCAATGGGCTTAAACATAAACCCATAAGATATAATTAGGTTCTAGCAAACCGTCATACCTACCCAAATAGTGTAACTATATACAAGTTCGCATTCCTTTATAGAACATGTCACAATCCCTTTGTCCACGATGTCACTGAACACAAGTCATGGTCAACAAGTCAACTTGCATTGTTCAATACTTTCTCGATACCGAATATGTTGATAATCCAAATGACATTGATCAAATCAATTCACTTGAGTTTGGCCAAACATTTCATCAACATCCTTCCTACGAGGGGCCCAAGCTTGCATCTCTCCGATGAGGGACAAATCCAACTTAGCTTATTATTCTTCCCTACATCAATCCAATTATGCCAATCATACCCTTTATAACCTCCTGGTTAAAGGTAGCGTTTGAATATGTCAAACATAATGTTCATCAAGTGGAAGACTATAATAACTTCATGTCTAAGGATTCAAATGACATAACTAATATGAGATCTATATACGACATTGACCATGATATAAATCTCATAGAGCGGGTTATGTCCAGTACCTTGTTCCAAACAAGCACCCATAAATCTATCATGATCATCCTATGATCATTTAGCCTTTATACTAGTGCTTAACAAGTACTAGGGATGGAGATTATTATAAGTAAACATGAACAACAATGATAATCAAACATTTCTTTATTAATATGAATAAGATGATTACAAACAATGTTTAACAAACGTGCCTAGGGCACCAACACTAACATAGTCATGATGGCTTGCTAGAGTCCGCTCATGATTTATATTATCAAATGGTTTTGATCACATTGCCAAATTAATATAATCATATGGGGTCACACACAAAAGAACGAATTCGCAAAGGGATAAAGTTGAATTTTGGAAAAAGGCTTAAATTCGGACTCATGGCGATATTCGAACGAATACACCATATGACTCGTCCGAATATCCAAGTCTGGGTGGTATTCGGCCGAATATTCTGATTTCGGGCCCAAGTCTTTTTGCTCCGAGGTTTGACGGGTTTTGTCCTATTTTTCCTAAAAGGTTTAGGATTAATAAGTATAAATACCCTTCCCCAAACCCTATTCATCTATGATTTATATTAGATCAATAAGAGAGCCTCCAAAAGAGAAAAAATAGTCTTCTTCTTCCTCAAGAACAAGAACCCTTGTTTTCATAGCCACCATAATAGAAGTGTGTTCTATTGGATCTAGCAATCCGAATCAAGAAGGTGTTATTGATATTCATTCGCGCGTGGATACATATAGAGGGCGTTGATCTCAACTCCTCCAAGTTCGTGATTCATCGATGCAAGGCGTGTTCCTGCTATCGTGATTCCAAGGCACAAAGAACAAAGATTCAAGATCTGAAAATTTTAAAGCTCCATCACGGTTAGTATTCTAAATTCACCTCCGTATGAATTTAATCATCTTGAATGGATCTAGGCTTTTGGGTTTATTCCGCTGCGCTTGATTCTTCAAAACCCAACAGGGGAGTCATTGTTTTGAATTGTATGTTCCTCTTGAATTTCAGGTATAAATACTTGATTTCCAATGGGAACTATGGGAAGAGGTATAGAAATGGATTCCTCTTCCTCTTCAAATTCAAAACTATTCCTAATTTCCCCTCTAAATTCAACATCCTCAAAGACCCTAGTATTTCCCGTTTCAAAAAAGGTTCTAGTTTTTGGATAGTAAAAATTATATCCCCTAGATCTTTCGGTATACCCAACAAAATGGCTACTAAAAGTCTTAGCGTCCAGTTTGCCCTCAGTAGGCCAATAAGGCCTAGCTTCTCCTGGACAACCCCATACCTGAAGATGATTTAAGAAAGGTTTTTTATTCATTCATAATTTATTAGGGGTTTTATTAGTAGTCTTAGAGGGAGCTCTATTGAGAATGTTGTTGGTGTTGGTGCCCTAGGCACGTTTGTTAAACGTTGTATAAGTTATCATTTTATTCATAATAATAAAGAGATAAGAAGATTATTATTATGGCTCGTGTTTGCTTATAATAATCTCCGTCCCTAGAGCTTCTTAAGCACTAGTATAAAGGCTAAATGATCATGGGATGATCATGTTAGATTTATGGGTACTTGTTTGGAACAAGGTACTGGACATGACCCGCGGTATGAGATTTATGTCATGGTCGATGTCATATATAAATCTCATATTAGTTATGTCATTTGAATCCTTAGACATGAAGTTATTATAGTCTTCCACTTGATGAACATTATGTTTGACATATTCAAACACTGCCTTAACACGGTAGTTATAAAGGGTATGATTGGCATGATTGGATTCACGTAGGGAAGAATAATAAGCCAAATGGATTTGTCCCTCTTCGGAGAGATGTCAAGCTTGGGCCCCTCGAAGGAATGATGTTGGTGAAATGTTTGGCCAAACTCAAATGGATTGATTGGATCAATGTCATTTGGATTATCAACATATTCGGGATCGAGAAAAGTATTGAACAAAACAAGTTGACTTGTTGACCATGACTTGTGTTCAAAGACATCGTGGACAAAGGGATTATGACATGTTCTAAAAGGAATGCGAACTTGTATCTAGTTACACTATTTGGGTAGGTATGACGGTTTGCTAGAACCTAATCATATCTTATGGGTTCATGTTTGAACCCATTGCCAACTTAGTGTAATCCTAGAGGGTCACACACAAATAGAACAAATCGTAAAGGACTAAATGGGAATTATGGAAAAATATCAGTGTTTGGCTCTGGCACGGTCGTGCGCCTTAAAATGGCACGGTCGTGCCATAAATCCAAACCAAGGCAAACCTGTCGACATGATTGGCACGACCGTGCCAAATTACCAAGCACGACCGTGCCGAAAATGGGCGGCTGGGGAATTCGCGTGGACTAGATGGCACGACCGTGCCAGATTGTAGGGCACGACCGTGCCAGTCAAGTCGGCCAGAATTCCTTGTTGCCTAATTTGGTGACGGGATTTAGGTTTCCTAAGTCCTTAAGGGTTAAGGATTAGGACCTATTTAAGGATCCTTTCAGCAGTCATTAAGCACATGATTATGAGTGCCTCCAAAGGGTTTTGGGAGGTTATTTTCTTGTTCTAAGATCCCAAAAGTGAAGAACAAGAATATTCATAATTCCATATAGTTCTTACAATTGTGAAAGCGTGTTTCATAATTTGGTCTAGCAACCAAGATCAAGTGTTCTTGATATTCGTTCGTGGTGTGGATACCGCTAGAGGGTGAAACTTATCATCTTCATAGTTCGTGATTCTTGCTTTGTTCGTGATCAAGATTTCAAGCCTCCATCGAATTCAAGGTTGTAAAATCAAAGGCATTAAGGGTTAGTATTCTAGTATTCATTATGTTGTATTTGATTTAATCATATGAATGAATCTATGGGCTTTGAGTTTCATAAATTTTAAATGCTTAATTCCGCTGAGGTCACCTATTTATAGGGTTTTTGACCCGGAAGGAGTGGCCGCCTGGCCCCTCCTTGACTGGCCGCCCAATCGATCCAAGTGGTTGGCTTGGTTCCCAATGCACTGATTAATCTGGACTCTGGAGGATGATTAGATAATGCTATCTTTGCGGCTTCATCTGATCAGGTCATCAATATCTCTTTATCCGGGCTTTTTGGGAAATCTTGGATAAGTCCTGCGCAATTCGTAAATACCTGGGAGGTCCCTGTGAGTTCTAGAATGCCTAATAACTCATTTTCAGGTTTGGTACTAACAATCATCCATTGGGTATTGTTGAAGTTGGCATGATTTCTAGTCTTGCATAGTTGTGCATGATCCATCAAGTGCCCAATATGATACATAAGCTCACCTACATCCTTTCGCTGAATTTTCAAAATGTCAGTTGTGTTAGCCAGCTTCTTTGCAAGGCTGAGAGATTCTTCCTTTGAAAAGGAATCAGGCCCATTTCTATCCGTCCTGATACCCACGGCATGAGCCAAATCACATGCGTCAAAAGACATCTGGATTCCCATAACAGAAGCTTTGATGAACTTAGGATGAGACTTAGGGTCCTCAACACTTTCCATCTCTACTGCAGTGCTAAAGAGCTCATCCACGAAGGCAGGTAAGTGGAAGTCTTGATGGAGAGTGAACAAGGGAAGAATGCTAGACTTGTTGAGCCTAGCCAAGATGTTGCAGCCAATGGCGTCCAGTTTTAGATCTTCGAGATCCAAGACAATGCCAGGAATAAAGTGATTTATGTCCTGAAATAAAACAAGCTTAAAGTTTAGAACTGAGAAGGGAAGTGAGGTAACTTGACAAAAGAGTGTGTGGAAAGATGAGCATGGTCAAGTGAAGCACGGTATGATTGAGATGCGGTAAGGTAATGAAGAGGTTACTCCAAACAACAAAGTTGAGTTAAAAAAAAAAAAGATTAAAACATGAACAGTAGACAAACATAAAAATTCAAAGAGGGGTAAAATGAAATGGATCAAAAAGTGAATTTTCCAAGAACACGAAGAACATGGCGAAGAACTCCAAAAACACGACGATGAACACCATATAGTGAGTATATCCAGATTGCCATAAAATGACCAAAAACAAACGAAAAATTACATTTTTAGTATTGTGGAAGCAGATTAAGCATTAAAATTATACCAATTTCAAGAAATAATTAACATAAAGCCCAGAAATTGAAAGGGGAACATTAGAGAAAGCCAAAATACCCTTAAACCCATTTGGGCCAAAATCAAACCAAAACAAAGATTAATCTTTATGAAATCATGAAATACATGAAGCATGAAAATAGTAGAATCACAGAGAATATGAAGGGGTTTTCGAAAAACCCACCAAGAAAAAAAAAATCTAGCAAGTTGAAGAAAGTATACCATAATGACGACTTGGGAAGTAGATTGAGGCGGAATAGAACTTGGATGATGTTCGTCACCAGATTTAGCAGTTTTTGAAGATTTCTTGCTTTGAGATTTAGAAGCCATTATATAGAGAAAAATGAGAGAGAGAAATGGCGGTTTTAGAGAGAGAAAAATGAAGGTGGAACGGTTGTGAAGAGGTTGCAGGTGTCAGATGATGGGAAAGTGGAGGGTTAACTCTGCAAAAGGTCAGAATTGACCTAGGTTGTCCTCTCACAATAAATGAAAAGAGTCCTTTTGTCTTATCAAGACATCCAATGACGGCTCAAGAGGATTTTAAGGAATAAATTAAATACAAAAATTAATGTTCCCAAATGATTTGAATTAAATGAAAAGCGAGGGAAAAGTGGAAGTTACCTTAATACCCTTTAGGTAGACTTGGTCAACACATCCGAAATATCTCTAAGTTAGAGTGAGTTACCTGGATTCCTTAGAATGCGGTAACTTGTGGCCGACCGATAAGTGCGGTCGAATGAGGTCTTACCTTGCTTTTGATTTAACTTCTAGAAAGTAGTGAACACATATCATCGTTTTCCACCTTGATAAGTGTCTTTAAAACCTTGAAATGGATTATCATCATGCGGTAATGAGGCCTATGCGGCAGCAAGACTTATGCGGCAGCATAGATTGATGCGGTTGGTTATTTATTCGGTCATTTGTGGATTAATGTGACTGGAAATATTACTTGACCGTAAGTTGATCCGCCGTGTACCTACTTGATATTGAACTTAGAAAACACAAAGATTAGTACAAGAAATCATATGGACAAGTTGAGTTATAGTTCAAGCATACCCATCTCTCCTTTAAGATACCTAAATCTCTTGGAATCAAGAGCCTTGGTGAGAATATCTGCAATTTGATTGTCAGTACTCACTTACTCTAGATGAATATTACCTTTTTCCACATGATCCTTGAGAAAGTGGTATTTGCTATCAATGTATTTGATCTTGGAATGCATGACAGGGTTGTTGGAGACAGCAATGGTAGATGTATTGTCACAATAGATTGGACAATTTTCTTCTTTGATTCTATAGTCAACCAATTGTTGCTTCATCCATAACACTTGACAACAACAGCTTCCAGCAGCTATATATTCAGCTTCTGTGGTAGATACAGAGACTGAGGCTTGTTTCTTGCTTGCCCATGAAACTAGTCAATTTCCATGAAAATGACAAGTTTCACTTGTGCTTTTCCTGTCAATGGTACATGCTGCATAGTCTACATCTAAGTAACCTATAAGATCAAAATTTGAATCTTTGGAGTACCAAAATCCAAGGTTAATAGTCCCAGATAGATATCGAATTATACGTTTTACAGCAATAAGATGTGTTTATCTAGGATCAGCTTGATAACGAGCATAAACACAAACACTAAACATGATATCTGGTCTACTAGCAGTTAAGTATAGAAGAGATCCAATCATACCTCTGTACAAGGTTTGATCGACCTTCTTACCTTTCAAGTCTTTATCTAACTTGTTACCAATTGCCATAGGAGTGTCGTATGCCTTTGCATTTTTGAGTCCAAATTTCTTGATAAGATCTCTTGTGTACTTTGCTTGGTTAAGGAAGATGCCTTCATCATTTTGTTTGATTTGAAGTCCAAGGAAGAAAGTCAATTCTCCCATCATGCTCATCTCAAATTTTCTTTCATGAGTTTCTCAAATCGCTTGCACAACAATTCATTTGTAGAACCAAAAATAATATCATCTACATATATTTGAAAAAGTAAAGTATGATCATTATATTTAGCAATGAATAAAGTTGTGTCAATCTTACAACGCTTGAATCCTTTCTCTAGGAGAAATTTAGATAGAGTATCATACTATGCTCGTGGAGCTTGTTTGAGTCCATACAAAGCTTTACGGAGTTTGTAGACATGATTTGGAAATTTGTGATCTTCAAATCCGGGAGGTTGAGCAACAAAGACTGTTTTTTGAAGTTCACCGTTGAGGAATGCACTCTTCATATCCATTTGATAAAGCTTGAATCTTTTGTAAGTGGCATAAGCTAAGAATATCATTATAGCTTCAAGTCTTGCAATGGGGGAAAATGTTTTATCATAATTAATGCCTTCTTATTGTCTATATGCTTGTGCAACCAACCTATCTTTATTTCTCGTGATGCTTCCATTCTCATCCATTTTGTTTCTGAACACCCACTTTGTACCAATCACTCCTTGATCTTTTGGTCTTGGAACTAAGGTCCAAACTTTATATATTTCAAATTGGTTGAGCTCTTCTTACATAGCAATGACCCAACTTCAATCTTGAAGTGCTTCATCAACTTTCTTGGGTTCAATTAGAGATATGAATGCGGTAAGTGCATCGTAGTTTGATCTTCTTGTTCGAACACCAGAATGCAAATCACCAATGATATTCTGAATTGGGTGATCTCTGACCTCACAAACTCCTTGAGGTATATCTGGTTGAGTTGATGGTTGTTGTAGGTTTTCTAGTGGTACATCATTTGTGCCATCCCAATCATAAGTAATTTGAGGGATTGGTTCTTCCATGTTGATGGGTGTTTCAACTTCATCTCCATTTGTATTTGCAGAAGATGTGGTAGCTTCTGGTGCTTTGTGTATGGTAGATGGAGGTGCAGTTGTGGTAGATGGATTTCCTTGAGTTGATTGATTTTGTGGTCAAGTTGTACTTGTCTCATTAAGTTCAACAAAATCATCAGCAACATTTGGAGCCAAATGTGGCTCAAGGAGAGAATGTTCATCAAAAGTAACATGGACAGATTCTACTATCTTAAGAGTGGTTTTATTAAATACACGAAAAGCTTTTGAGTTTTTAGCATACCCAATAAATATACCTTCATCGGCCTTAGGAGCAAATTTACCTCGATGTTCTTTACCATTGTAGAGTATAAAGAATTTGCATCCAAATATTTTGAAGTATGCTATGTTGGGGGTTCTTCCTCTCCAAAGTTCATAAGGATTTTTGTTGTAGGTCTTGTTGATGAGGGATCTATTTTGAATGAAGCATGCTGTGTTGATAGCTTCAGCCTAAATATATTGTGGTAGCTTTGCTTCAGCAATCATTGTCTTTCCAGCCCTATCAACGTTCAGTTTTTCCTTTCCACAACACCATTTTGTTGAGAAACTCCAGCAGCTGAGAAGTTGTGGTCAATACCATGATCATCACAGTATTGAGCAACACCGTTGTTCTTGAATTCTGTTCCATTGTCGGATCGAACACTAAGGATGTCAACTTCTTTTTTAGTTTGGAGCTGTCTAAAGAGTGCGGTCAAAATGTCATAACAATCATATTTGGAGATCATCATTTCGACCCACGTATATCTTGAGTAATCATCTACCACAACTAAGGTATATCTATTTCCTCCAATACTTGTGGTAGTAACAGGTCCAAACAAATCCATGTGACGTAGTTGCAAAACATCTTGAAGTTAAAGGTGTGGTCTTGCTGGAGAAAGACGCTTTTGGTTGTTTGCCTAGTTGACATGATGTGCACTTTTCGTCGTGGTGATCAGCTACTTTGGGTAGACCACGAACTAGATTTTCTCTTCCAAAATTGTTGTTCTGGATTCTGATTTTAGTTTTCTGAATTCTGAATTGACATCACTTTTCAGGAAACAAGGTTTCGAAAACCAGCCATCTGAAACTAGATTCAATCCCAGATTCAAATTCTGAACATCACAAAAAGTAGATTTTAAATTTCCAAAATTTACCTTAAAATTGCTTTCCTTGATTCAATTAGGATTTGGTAATCACGGTGATCAAATCATCATGATCATCAAAACCAAGAATAAACAATTTATTCATGAATCTAAGATCATCAACAAGTTAATCAAATTAAATTTTGATGATTCTACGGAACATATTAATCAAATTAATATTGCAATTTAGGTTACATAGGCTTATTAAGAATGTATAATTTCCGTTCTTGCTTTAGAACAATTCTTAAGCTCATGATCCAATCAAAGAAATTAATTTCACTCTTTTTTAACTTTGTCCTTTTAAAGAACAGATCGCAGTAATAAACATAATCAAAGTTTAATATGACATTCTACACAAATATGCAAATAAATATACACATATATTTCATACCAATCATTTAAGAGATAAATTATTTGTATTTCATAAATACTCCCACTAAATTATATAACCTTCATATACAACAATTGTATAATATAATTTATGTAGGCTAAGATCCATATTTCACCCAATTTTGAGTCGGTTAGGGCACGACTGCTCAAAACCAAGTTATTTAGATAGACAACTCTTATCAATCATATCATATATGACTCTTAGATCTTTTTATGAGATTGTTTTAGACATCCAATGTCAAACATGTTTTAACATGTACAGCTTCCTTACACTGATGGGAGTGTGGGATGAAAAAGTGTACTCCTTGTCAACACAGATATAGCGAGTGGATCTAGTGTCTATCCTCCACATTCTTGGGTTGTCATCCAACATTGGTAAGTTGGCTTCAAACTCCCTAAGTGTCATATCAAACTCCATACAATCGGCATCTAAAACAACATTGGCTTGATTTTTGTTGGCTCTTCAGTTTTCTGTCGTTGGATGACAAAAATCCTTGGATATGTCATCAGATTTGTCATAGTTGTAGCAAGAACCTTTGAACTTCTTGCCTTATCCCTTCTTGACATTTTTAGTTGACTTTCTCTTATTGTTGCTTGTACTTCATGACTCAGCAAGATGGACCATTTACTACACCTTGTCTTTGGCTAATTTCTCGTCAACCTTACGGTTATTCTCGTCAATATGAAGACGAATCACCAAGTTTTCAAGACTCATCCCCCTTTTTTTATGCTTGAGATCGCTCTTGAATTCTTTTCATCCTGGTGGCAGCTTCTCAATAACCGTTCTCACCTTATATAGTTCATTCAGATCATCCATTCTACTTCTAGGCCATAAAGTATGAGCTGAAATTCATCCACCTACACCATTTTGATGTCCTCCATCCTGAAGTCACGAAAATTACCGATGACAAATTTCTTTGACTCGACATCTTTAATCTTTTACTCCTTTCCAAGGTGTTCCACAACTCATTCGCTTTAGCCACTAGACTGTCCCCACCATAAAGTGCGCCATCTAGGCTTTTGAGAATGTAATTTCTACTCCGGAAAATACACTTTTACCAGGCTTTCTTTGCAATCCGCATTTGTGGGTCATGATTACATTAGCCACATTAGGGGGGGGGAGGTTCTTGTTTCAAGAACTTCTGAAGACTAAGGGTGGTCAAGTATAATACAATCTTTGCTGCTATCTCTAAAAATCCAACCTGGTTAACTTCAATGGTTCCTCACCATGTGATGGTGAGTTAGAGTAGGAGCAAAACCAATTATCTGATTCATTGCATCTCCAAATGACTGGGAGGTAGCGTTGTCGGTTGCCATTTTTCAAGAAAACAAAAATTTCTTCTTGTAATTGTTATAAAAAAGTAAGAATTAAAAAGGATTTTTGGAAAAATGATGGAAATGTTGACTAAAAACGGTGATGGAAAAGTTGAGGCTTGTGTTGGATACAATCTCTGCAAAAAAAATATTGGGTCAAAATGATCAACACCACATTTCTCAAAACCTATTTCCAACATATAGAAATATATATAATAAATAGGATTAAATTCATTTTCAACCATCGTACTTTCATCCGACTTTCACTTTAACCATCCTACTTTAATTTTGAATGAAAACCGCTCTACTTTGGAAAACCTCTCATCCAAACCCAAATCGCGGATTAGGGCATTGATTAGTGACGGATTAGACACAAAATTGTGGTTGCGATGGGAGTTTTCCAAATGTAGAGTCATTTTCGTGCAAAAAATAAAGTATAATGGTTAAAGTGAAAGTCGAGTGAAAGTACAATGGTTGAAAATGAATTAAAACCTAATAAATATTATGAGTATATAATCAATATTTTTTATTAATTAGTTACAACTAATTAAAGTCAAGACAATAGTTTTGTGGTTAGAGAGTGTATTTATGAATATAATATTGCCCAAATAATTTTCGTAACTCATTTATTGCTAAAGTACCCAATCAAGATACTAGTTTGGTTGTTAGAGTTTCTATGTATATATGTACACTAGAGTCAAGACAACTGTTTGGTGGTTAGAGTATATACATATAATATAATAATATAATGAGTACTCCGGTCCAAAATAACTGTTTTCTTTTTGTATTTGCACAGCTCTTAAGAAATGTAATAATTATCATGACTTAGTGACAAAAGTTCCAACTTTACCCCTATTAAGTGTACAACTTTCTTACATTAATGTCTCACACTAAGATAATTAATAAAAAAGAGAAAGTTTCAATGCAAGGATAAAATAGACATTTAGCTCAAAAGTGACAATTATTTTGGACCAAAATTTTGATCCAAAAGTGACAGTTATTTTGGACCGGAAGGAGTACTTTTTATGGTTGGCCCAAACAAATTTTATAACTCATACATCGCTGAGTGCCCAATGGCACTCGTTTAGGGGTTAAAGTATGTGTTAGGTCCTAACTTATTGTTTTGGTGAAAATTGATCATTTAACGGGACAAAGTTAAATGGTCAAATTTGCAAAGAAAAATAGTTGCAAAAGTTACCCAAGACCTCCTTCATGTTTCCCAAGTTTTTCTATTAGGATTTTCACCTACTAAATGAGTCTTAAAATATTCTATATTGGACTCATTAGAAAGGTAATTTAATAAGGAACAAGAGTGTGCAATCAGATTTTGCATTGGAGCTCCCGGTGAAAAGATATGTCCTATATACTCAAATAGAGCATAAATGGAGAAGGTGGTTAAGTGAAAATATCCAATTCTCATGTGACTCAAAATTCCTCCAGCATTATTTTGTTTGGGTTGTCAGTAAACATGGTTGAAGAGGAAAGACAACATTCCTCAAAACAAGGAATTGTGTTTGAAGACCAAAGACCAAGCATTGAAGACTCCACTCATATTATTAAACCTCCCCAACGGATACTTCCTCTTTTCCCCTATAAATTGAAGCCAAAGCCTCCATTTCCAGTGTGCTTGCACCACCAACCCCTCCCAGTATCTTGTGTGTTCTCCCACACCAAAACCCTCCATCCCAATAACTTTAGTGTGTGCAATAAACCCAATTGCACACACTATGTTTCACACATTATGTAATGCTCCCAACAGCTATCCTCCCAACAGCTATCCTCCCAACAGCTTTCCTCCCAACAGCTTTCCTCCCAACAGCTATCCTCCCAACAGCTATCTCCCCCATTTATCCCCTTACCCCTTTTAACCCTTTGACAATTAACCCAACCAACCTTGCACACATTAAGGGGGAACGCCGAGCCAAAGCATTGCTTCCATCCGACAACTCAAGTGTCAATACAAGGAAGAACCACACCAACACCCATACTTTTCTCTCCCCTGTAATCTCTCTGCATATTGTTCTGCAGATTTGAGCATTTGCATAATACCCCTGCAAATTTTGTGCCCTTCGTGCACCCAATTACAACCCACCTCAAGCCTAAGCTATCAACCAAGCTTAATCGTTTTTCTTTTTAACTCTTGTAATTTTTCTTTTCTTTTTACAGCCTTAGTCAAAAGGCTTCCTTAATTGTAGTGACAATTAAGAAGAGGGGGTTCGAGGAACTTCCCTTTATCATTCATTGTAAGCTTATTAAGTAAGTGGATTATAGTGGATTGATCTCACTGTTGACTACAGTGGGGGTGGATGTAAGAGACGAGCTAAACCTCTGAACCACTTTAAAAACTCCTTGTGTATCTTCTTCCCTTGTCTCTACACTTATACACACACTACACCTTGTCTATTTCATTTATTCTTTCAAATATTCTCCGCTGCATAATTACTCTTCCTTTAATCTCTCAACAGCTAACTCCCAAACCAGTTAGCTGTTCAAGTTTTAACCTATCTGTTAATCTTAGTAAAAACATGGACCTTTCAATTGGTATCAGAGCATGGTTCTTAGAGACTTCAGTGTCTCCGAGCTTAACATCTCGTGAAGATCCATGCTTATATGTCTAACATATTTTTGTGCTTGAACACCCTATTTGATCTTCTTGGATCATTTCCCAAGTTTCCTTATTTTTGGTAAGACGAAGCGAGGTCACGAGTTAGAGACTCCTAGAGTAGTTGCTAGGGGGAAGATTAATCACCTTCCTTGGGCTCGATGGCACTGACCGGAAAACACGTTGGCACTTCTTTTAGTGCAGCCCCTCATGCCCACCGACTGCTTATGTTGGGCTTAGAATTACTAGAATTTGGAAATTCCCCTTGTGCTTAAGTTTATTTATTTGATTATAAAGAATCATTTACTTTGTCTCCTTTGTGATTTTAGGAGAATGAAATTGAATGCTCGACGGACTAATGGAATCATGAAGCTCAATCAAAGTCGAAGCAAACTTGGATGCAAGAAGAACACACGGCACCAAGAACAATTTTGAGGGGGAACCGAGCCTTTTAAAAGATTTTCTTTGACCCATTTTCTTCAAAAAACCTATGTCGCCATTTTAGGGGGAAAAAAAACCCTCTGAAGGACGTGTCATAGCCCCCTTGCACCAACAAACCAACCCAATACCCCCTTTTTCGAATGAAAATAAGTTGCTGGAAATCTGAATTTCAGCTTTGACACCCTTCACCAAAAATGTAATTTCTCTCTCCTCATTCAACGAAATTGCAATCCGTTTTTTTTGTGAGTAAAGTAGACTCATATACCTTTCCATAAAGTTCAATTTCATAGCCTACAACATTGTGAGTCAATACCAGACTTTACTTGAAGTTGCTGTTCTGGACAGCTAACCCAGCAGCTAAGCCTCTTTGCTGGAAATCTGAATTTCAGCTTTGACACCCTTCACGGAAAATGCAATATCTCTCTCTCCGCTCGACGAAATTACAATCCGATTTTTTGTGAGTAAACTAGACTCACAGACCTTTCCAGAAAGCATAAAATCAAAACCTACAACCTTGTAGATCAGTACCAGATTTTACTTAAAGTTACTGTTCTGGACAGCTAACCCCAACACCTAAACCCCAACAGCTAAGCCTCTGGACAGCTAAGACCCAACCTCTTTGTCAACAAAACCCTTGGAGAGAACACCCCTTGAAACCCTCCAAACAATGAACCCCAGTCAGCTAACCCTTCCTCAGAAAGTAACCCCAAAAACCTTGACAGCTGACCCAAAATCTGGTTTGAAACCTCTCACCAAAAATGCAATATCTCTCACTTCAAAACCCGGAATCCCGAACCGTCTTTTCCCACACAAAGTTCTCTCATAACCCTTTCCATAAACCATATCCATACACCCTATAACCTTCCGAGTCAATACATAATATTCTGTGAAGTTGACCAAAAATCTGCTCATTTTTTTAGAGCAAATTTTTTTAGTCATCTCTTTTTGCTTTTGGAGATACGAAGCAAGGCATTGAGAGTCTAAAATGACCAATATTTCACCAAAAAGGGGGAAATTGTTAGGTCCTAACTTATTGTTTTGCTGAAAATTGATCATTTAACGGGACAAAGTTAAATGGTCAAATTTGCAAAGAAAAATAGTTGCAAAAGTTACCCAAGACCTCCTTCATGTTTCCCAAGTTTTTCTATTAGGATTTTCACCTACTAAATGAGTCTTAAAATATTCTATATTGGACTCATTAGAAAGGTAATTTAATAAGGAACAAGAGTGTGCAATCAGATTTTGCATTGGAGCTCCCGGTGAAAAGATATGTGCTATATACTCAAATAGAGCATAAATGGAGAAGGTGGTTAAGTGAAAATATCCAATTCTCATGTGACTCAAAATTCCTCCAGCATTATTTTGTTTGGGTTGTCAGTAAACATGGTTGAAGAGGAAAGACAACATTCCTCAAAACAAGGAATTGTGTTTGAAGACCAAAGACCAAGCATTGAAGACTCCACTCATATTATTAAACCTCCCCAACGGATACTTCCTCTTTTCCCCTATAAATTGAAGCCAAAGCCTCCATTTCCAGTGTGCTTGCACCACCAACCCCTCCCAGTATCTTGTGTGTTCTCCCACACCAAAACCCTCCATCCCAGTAACTTTAGTGTGTGCAATAAACCCAATTGCACACACTATGTTTCACACATTATGTAATGCTCCCAACAGCTATCCTCCCAACAGCTTTCCTCCCAACAGCTATCCTCCCAACAGCTATCCTCCTAACAACTTTCCTCCCAACAGCTTTCCTCCCAACAGCTATCCTCCCAACTGCTATCTCCCCCATTTATCCCCTTACCCCTTTTAACCCTTTGATAATTAACCCAACCAACCTTGCACACATTAAGGGGGAACGCCGAGCCAAAGCATTGCTTCCATCCGACAACTCAAGTGTCAATACGAGGAAGAACCATACCAACACCCATACTTTTCTCTCCCCTGTAATCTCTCTGCATATTGTTCTGCAGATTTGAGCATTTGCATAATACCCCTGCAAATTTTGTGCCCTTCGTGCACCCAGTTACAACCCACCTCAAGCCTAAGCTATCAACCAAGCTTAATCGTTTTTCTTTTTAACTCTTGTAATTTTTCTTTTCTTTTTACAGCCTTAGTCAAAAGGCTTCCCTAATTGTAGTGACAATTAAGAAGAGGGGGTTCGAGGAACTTCCCTTTATCATTCATTGTAAGCTTATTAAGTAAGTAGATTATAGTGGATTGATCTCACTGTTGACTACAGTGGGGGTGGATGTAAGAGACGAGCTAAACCTCTGAACCACTTTAAAAACTCCTTGTGTATCTTCTTCCCTTGTCTTTACACTTATACACACACTACACCTTGTCTATTTCATTTATTCTTTCAAATATTCTCCGCTGCATAATTACTCTTCCTTTAATCTCTCAACAGCTAACTCCCAAACCAGTTAGCTGTTCAAGTTTTAACCTATCTGTTAATCTTAGTAAAAACATGGACCTTTCAGTATGTATATACTCCCTCTGTCCCAGCTCACCACTTTTTTTTATCAAAACTGGTCAACTTATGGTCGGTTTGATCAACACTTTATATAAATATTTATGATCCAAATAAAAATTAAAAAAAATGTAAAATGATCACCATTAAAAATCCTCCCAATAACAATTTTTAAATTTTTTTTTGGAACATAAATATTTCTATAAAACGTTCGTCAAAACGACCCTAAGTTGACCAGTTTTGATCAAAAGGTGTCAAGTGAGCGGGGACGGAGGGAGTATATAATATAATCAACATATGAAATGTAATTGTATATGGCCTAAATAACTTTCACAACCCCATTTAACTACAGTTATATATCCAATTAGCAATATTGCCAAGTACCGAATCAAAATTAACTAAGATTGACCATTTAAAATATCTAGCCCCGAAAATAAAATTAATAAAATTTCGGGGTTTTACAGATTTCCTATATACATTCCTTCTCCCTGCCAGTCTCTTTCAATTTGCCTTATATGTCTTTCACATAGGCATGAAGGTGGTAGTTTTCTAACAACCAGCAAACTGGAGGCATTCATCTTTCTCTCACATACGAATCACGAAAGCGAAACACGTTGTTTAAATAATATATACAGTCTAAGTTCACACATAAAGTATGTTGTCAAGTTACGTTCACAAAGATCCAGTTAAGAAAAGACTTTCCAAAATAATAATGCTGGCATTTTCCAACCAAAATGTGTATATAATAAGGTAATCCATAGACTCTATGCTTGTAATTGCAGTGCATTTTATCTCTTGCACAAAACACACATTTCTACATCTGGCTAAGACCCTCTTCACAACAACAAAGAGATGGGTAATTACATGTGTTTTCCTACTTTTATCATATTGTTTCATCATTATTGTGTTGTAGTAGAATTTTCTTTTGTCAGTTTATCAAATGTCATGAACACTTAATCGATTCTTTAGGATCAGTTAAGATAATAAGCTAGTATCTGTTATAACTAGACTAGTTATCTTCACTTTCTTCGTTTAACTCTACCAAATAATATTCATCGGTTGATTAATGTGTTCTCTAATCCAACAGGCGTTGTAAGATTTCTCCGAGAAGCACCACCAGCTCACTTTAAGATTCAATTGGATTCATTTCTACAGTTATCTAAAGGACAGATTGGGAAATACGAATCGGAGTCTTTTGAAGTTGGTGGTTACAAATGGTTATCTTCTACCCTCATGCCAGCCTAGTACCACAAATGTTTCATTTTTTCAATATAAATTTTTATATATTGACATATTTTCCTTTTTTTTTTTTTTGGTTAATTAGGAAATTGTCCCTCTATCCAAATGGTGTAGACGACAGTGGTGACTATGTATCTATGTACTTGAGCATAGCAGAGAAACAAAATCTTCCCTCTGGTTGGCAGGTTAATGCAAACTTCAAGATGTTTGTGTACAACCATAAGGAGGATAAATACATGACTATCCAAGGTAATTTCCTAACTTCTGTGTAAGAAGGAATATCCTCCATGTTAAATTTTTATCAGTTTTAGCAAATGCTTATGTTTAAGTGTCAGTATCTTCTTTAAATAAATTGTTATATACAAATGATATTGTTTTTAGACCAAAAGGAACGTAGGATATTTTTTAAGAACGGAAGGCATACACATGTTAAGCCTTAACATAGCTAAATACAAATTTATTTTACAATTCTTTCTTAGAAATTTTTACATCGATCATAACATTTTCATGTTTCATCTGGTATAGATAATGACAAAATCTGGCGTTTTCATGATGTCAAATCTGAGTGGGGTTACGACCAATTGATTCCCATAGAACGCTTCTACGAGCCATCCTCAGTATATTTACTTGAAGAACGTTGTATATTTGGGGTTGAGATTTTTATAATTGATTATACTGGCAAAGGGGAGTCAATATCTGCTATTCAAGAACCAAAGTGCAACACCATCACACTGAAAATCCCTAATTATACTGTATTGGGTGAGAAAGAGATGCTAACACATACTTTCATTGAAGGTGAAGATAAATGGTATGTCTGATTCGCAAATTCACAAGTTTCTTTTCTTGTTTTCTACAAATTAAGTAATGCTAACAATTTTATGGAACCTTTATACTGATTTCTTTGTATGTTTGTGTTCTTTGTAGGATATTTTGTCTCTACCCAAAAGGAGATTCATGCAAAGATGGCAAAAATATTTCAATGTATCTTAAATTAGCTGACGGCGAAAACTTTCCATCTGGGAGGAGACTCTATGCTGATTTCAAACTATCAATAAAGAACCAACTTGATGGTGAATACAAAGCAAAGGAGGGTAAGTGACACAAAATTCAATACTTGATAAATAGATATTTTGTGTTTTGTCAAGGGAGTTTGAACCTATACTGGACATTTTACATTTTGCTACTCCTTGCTTCATGCATCGAGTAGCATGACGTTTACTACTCTAAATATGAAATTCTATAAATGAATATATCGTGTTTGTGTGACAACTGACAAGGATTTCATCTTCAGATATTTTCAATATAATGTGACTAATCTTGTGCAGGCAAATCATGGTTCTCTGCTTCAAACCATTCTGGAGGTTTTAAGAACTTCATGTCACGAATGGAGCTTAATAATCTTTCAAACGGATTCCTGAAAGATGATACCGTTTTCATTGAAGTTCAACTAAAGGTTATGTATGTTGTCACAAATTTGTCTTGAAGCGCATACATGTGCATAAGAATAAATAGTGGAGTTCATCACAGCAAGGATGTTTCATTATAGTTTTAGTGACATGTTTTTATTCTTGCTCTATGTATTTCTTTTTCCTGTCTCGCCTTTCATTTGTTTGATTTCAACCTTTGAATATTGTGGCTGGTCATCTGTATCTTTTCCATTTTAATAAGATTGTTATTTCCTTTTGTGTGAATCCTTGTTTTCTGATGGTCACGTCTGTACAAAATCCTACTTCCCTAGACTCTTCGGTGTGCATGGGACTCTAACAGCCTGGCCCAAGGGGGGGGGGGGCGAGGGGCGAGGAGGAGGAAACATGGGCGGTCACTCAGGGCATACAATCGATGGGACCGAAAATTTTGGTGTGGCAGTACTAGATACTATGTATTCCCTCCCTCCAAGTAAAAGTGGGACTTTTGGTCAATTTGATTTCACTTTGACCAATAATTAAATAAAAGGAAAAATTGCATTGAAGGTCACCCAACTATTCGCGATGAGTGGTTTTGATCACTCAACTCATTTTTATTGCATTGAGTGGCCTAAACTAATTTTTTCGTGTATCCATGATCACTTGGAGTAACGACATCCAATTTTTTTCATTAAGTTTCCATGTCCACTACATATGACAGAACTTTTTAAGGGTAAAATGGGAAAATGATGATAGAGTTAAAGTGTTAAAACAAAAAAGGAGCTAATACTCAAAATGTCATGAAAATGGAAATGCACGGGTAAAATTACATATAGTGAAACTTAACACCCTTAAAATAACAAAAAAAAAAAAAAAAAAACTAAGTACTCCACTAGCAGTAGTCGCCTATTTCATCCTACCTTCCCCATCTCCCACCACCCCTCACAAAAATATATGGATGAGATTGCAGTTTGACGGTGCCAGTTGTGGTGGCACTGACGGATGTGGTGGACTTGATGATGGTCGTTGCAATGGTGGTGAAAATGGCGATGCAATTAAAAATAGACTATTTGTAATAAATTTAACTAGAAAATGGATGAATTTCAGATAAAAAGATGACATGACACATATTTAAGTGATGGAAACAAATAATTAAAAGTGATAGTGATCAAAACAAAAAAAGTCTTATAGTCAGTGACCAAATGAGTATTTTAACACAGTTAAAAATCAGTAGTTTCCTATTTTACCCTTCAATACTTAGTCATGTGAATTGCACATGACAACTTAACGAAAAAAATTAGATGTCGTTAGTCCTAGTGATCATGGATGCACGAAAAAAAATTAGTATAAGCTATTCAATGCATTAAAAATGAGTTGAGTGATCAAAACCACTCATCGCGAATAGTTGGGTGACTTTGAATGTATTTTTTCCTAAATAAAATCTAAAAATTGTTATTGAAAATATTATCAATCGTGATGAGATAACATATTTAATATTTGTTGCATTACCTTTCTTGAAAATCTGTAATCTTAGACACCTTGTCTTTGATTAGAATTTTTGATACTTGAAATGTTTTGAAAATAACTATTTCACATTTGTACAGTTTGCATGATAACATCTTCCCTCTGCATAAAATATCATAGAAACAAATATTCGAATTTTTTTTCAAATAATAGGGTTAGGAATATTTATGTACAAAAGTACCACCCAAATTCAACTATGTACCAAAATGACACTTTTTTATGAAAACTTCACTGGCAATCACGTTTTTAGAGCAAAAACGTGAATACCAGTCACGTTTTATTGTTGTCCACGTTGACCCGGTTAGTTAATTAATCCCGGTTTTGTTAAAATGAGGATTAGTTAATTAAAATTTGGGTTAGTAGGAAAAGGACAAAGGCACATGGGCTGAAGGAAAAACGTTAATGGCATTAACGATTTCTGGGAAAGTGAAAACGTGAATGCCATTAACGTTTTCTGAAGACAGCGACTTCCCACCCACCCCACCCCACCCATTCTTTCTCCATTAAACCCTAACACTTTCCCCTCTTCAACACACACGGAAAAAAAAAGAAGAAAAAAACTGCCATTGTTGAGCTGTTAAAGAGAAGAGAAAATTTTCCCAAAAATTGGAGAAGTCGTTACTCATAGTAACGTTTTTGAGTATCATTCATAAGGTTAGTATGCGCTTTTTTTTTTTTTTTGTATTATTCATACGTTTTTTTTTTTTTTTTTTTTTGTGTTTGTGATTTTGAAGTCGTTATTTGTAGTAACGTTTTTGTGATTTTGAAGTAATTTAATACTAGGTTTAGTTTATTTGTTAGAAAGATCACAAAAATACCAGTTTCTGTCAAAAAGTTAACTGTAATGTCAGAAATTTAACGAGATTCACATGTTTCTGTTATATATTTAATGTAGCAGCCTCTTTTTGTCAAAAAATTAACAAGATAGTAACGTTTTCTGTTAAATTAGTTTCTGTTTATGTGTATGTATGTTAACTGTTAATTTGGAAATATGTGTTAAATTGTTGTCTATTGTTAGAAATTTAACGGGATTCACACGTTTCTGTTATAAATTTAACGGAGCAGCCTCGTTTGTGTTAGAAATTCAATGGAATTTGCACCTTTTTTTAATTGATGTTTAATTTAAAATTTTGGTGAAATCGTTACTCGTAGTAACATTTTTGAAATCATAAGGTTAGTATTAATTCTCTTTAATTGTTTTTTTTTTTATTTTAATTAGTTTGTGTTTATGTGTATGTATGTTAACTTTTAATTTGGTAATATATGTTAAATTATTGTGTTTATTTGTTAGAAAGATTACAAAAATGCCACTTAATTTATTTTGTTGTGTGTTTTAGATGGACCAACATGAACAAAGAACCTTCGTTGATCCCGGGCCGTTGTATCCCACTGTACTTACATTACAGACATCCCACCGATCTCATTATATTTGGGCTCAAGCAGAAGTTGAGACTCTTAGATGTAGGCGTGGTCCGGATCTGCCCAAGGAATTGGATATTAGGATACAACAAAAACTATTAGATGTGGGGTTTTACGTACATATAGACTAGGCCATTTAAAATATGATTGGCCTTTGATAGAGGCTTTGATTGAGCGATGGCGTCCAGAGACCCATACATTTCATTTGCCAGTTGGGGAGATGACGATCACGTTGGAGGATGTTGGCATGTTATGCGGCCTTCCAATAGACGGGGACGCTGTGATAAGTTCTGAAACCACCAAGACAAAACAGGGATGGATTCAGTTATGCGTAGATTTACTTGGGATTCAACCACTTCAAGAAGACTTGAAAGGTGGTAGATTGTCGATTAAGTGGATTATGGAACAATTTCCTTTGTTCGCAGCGCTTCCCGAGGATGCCCCCCTCCTTTGATCGACATGTATACTCGGGCTTATGTTTTGTTATGCCTAGGGTCATTTGTGATGCCGGATACCAGCAATTCTTTGGTTAAGTTGATGTACCTCCCACTGCTTAGGGACATAGGCACGATTAAGAATTACAGTTGGGGTAGTGCGGCTTTAGCCTTTTTGTATCGGGAGCTATGTGTATCGACGAACCCCAATTCGAAATGTTGTGCTGGATTCTTAACACTAGTACAGGTATGTCAATTATATTTAATTATATTGTATTATACTAGTGAATAAAATATTTGTTGTACGTGACAGTTATTTTATCTTTATTGGTTGCAGCTTTGGGCTTGGGAAAGGTTGTTGTGTACACGACCAAAAAGGACACGGGGAGATGCCATACTTCAACAGGGTACATTCTTGCCATATGGTGCCAGGTATTCTAAAATTACTTCATTAACTGCACAAACAAAATATGTTTTTTTTTATGACGTTTTTTATTTACTACTTTTTATGTCAATTGCTCCATATGTAGGTGGCTCGGTCCCTTGTCGTTTTCACGTGTTACCGGTCACAACCTGCATGGATACCGAGATCAACTTACGTCTCTGACTGAGAGTCAGGTTGTGTGGCGGCCATACGAAGGTGTCCAAGTTCCAGATTATTGCTTCCAAGGACAGGGTATATGGAGAACAAAGGCGCCCCTTATTTGTTTTGAGAGGGTTGAGTGGCACCTTCCTGATCGCGTTATGAGGCAGTTCGGGATGTTACAACCTATACCTGCGCCATGTGACACGAGTAAGCACCTACATGGACTTGATCGGCGAGGTCGGCCAGAGGTTGATTGGGTGGCCTTCCACGAACAGTACATAGGATTGTGGAACCAGCGGAATCTTTCGGTGGTTGGTGGGCAGTATGGTGTCGAGGATGTATATTACACCCATCAGTATATGTTATGGTACAGACGAATTACTCGACTATTGATCCAACACCCAAATGATGTAGAGGAGGAGGGGTACACTGCACATTCTAGTCGCTACGAGGGTTTGGTAAGCTAAATACTACACAACACTTATTTTAACCAATTTTTTGTTTTACCATTTTATCGTCATAATTATATTCTCTTTAATTGACTTTGACAGATTCAAAACCTTCATCGCGCGTACCAATCCAATGAGAATGTCATAGCTATGGGAGGCCTAAACGACCGAGCCACAGAATACCTACTTCTTACTCGTCGTCTCATCACAGAATCCTTAGCAGCTACTAATGAGCTGAAACGATTGGATGCCGCCGAAGCTCCACCACCACCAGAAGATCGTGTCGAAGAGGTGCCACAAAGGCGGAATCGGGTTCGAAGACATGCTCGACACGTGCAGGACGATCAAGAGATACAGCCGGATATAGGGTTACATAATGAGGAAGATGATACAGAGGAGGCAGAAAATGAGGAGGACAATGCCGAGGATCCAAACACCTTTAGAGACTCTGACTCTTTCTCCCAGGGAGGAAACACCTATACGATTCCTCCCCAGAGCGGTATCACTCAGATGGATTATACTCCAACTCGACCTTCAGGGATGGGTTTTACATCATATGGTTCTGGGAGTGGGAGTGGAAGGCGAAGCTTTCAAATGGATTATACTCCAACTCCACATCCAGCGAGTGAGAGTCGAAGGCTAAGCTTTAGTCTACCTCGATCGTCGTTTCCGGAGATTCCACCTTTTGGTGGCGATACGACTAACATAGATCCTGCTCGGGTACCATCGTCATCACATCAACCTTCCACATCACGAGTGGGTCGTGTATTGTCTCGCCTTTTGCCTAGGAAAGGTGCTAGGACACGTAATCCTCCTAATAATTACACCCCATCTGCATATCCGTGATGGATTTCCTATGTGACCGGGATGTGGTCACTATATATTTTGATCTGTAACCATCACTACATATTTGGACATGTAGTATTTGTATTGTTTATGAATTAAATGGGTATTTTGAGACAGGTACATCGAAAAGACTACACATCATTTATCAGAGCTGTCAAAAACGGTACTACCGATACTGTTTTTATCATAACTGTCAAAAACGGCACTACCAAGCCCGTTTTTATCAGAACTGACAAAAACGGCACTACCAAGCCCGTTTTTATCAGAATACTTTCCCTTTAAAAGGCTCGGTGACCTCAAAACTAATTCATCCATCTCTCTCAAAACTAATTCATCTCTATCAAAATGGATCCATCGCTCCCCCGCTGGTATTGTGGACGACAACCTCGTCCTGGTCATCCCGGTCAAACCTCTAATCCCCAATCTAATCTCTCTCAAATCGAACGAGAGTTAGAATCTCCACCGCCTCATATTATACCTGGTCCCTCTGGTGTCGCACAGTCCGCAATGCGTCGGCATCACTCCGGAAAAGCTCATGTCTCTCAGGGACCCCCGATGTCGACACAAGAGGCCATAAGGAGAGCGATTGAAGAGCCGGTGGAGGATGAACATTTCCAGCGCAAACCTTGGTTATCTGCAATGGAGTATCTCACTACAAAGGGTACATATTATCCGTTGAAAATGATCAAGGAGAAATGCAATAAATATGACAGGGTGGAGCAGGTATAATATCAACATTATTTATAGTTAAGGTTGATTTTTAAAAATAATTGGTCGTTATTTTTTTGGTCTATTAGGTTGTTGTTGTTGTCACGGAATGCACACGAGGTGATTCTGGCTCTCTTTTCGTGACTTTGAAGGATCCTACGGATACAATTGAAGCTACCATTGGTGACAAAGTGCTTAAGGGAAGTGAGTATGGAAGTGACATAGGTGTTGGTGCTGTTCTGATTCTTAAGCAGGTATGAAATATTTTCCTTAACATTGCACTCTCTTTTTGTTCTAAATGTTTTGTTTTCTTGATCTATTAGGTTGTTGTCTTCGCCCTCTCAAGATAAAAAAAAGTCCTTAACATTGTACATTCCAATGTTTCTAAGGTATTCCCTAAGGATTGTTAAGTTCATTTGTTGGACACTGAATATTTTTATTTATGTCGTATTTCCTATGTGACCGGACTGTGGTCACTGAATATTTTTATTTATGTTATATTTTCCTATGTGACCGGGATGTGGTCACTGAATATTTTTATTTATGTTATATTTTCCTATGTGACCGGGATGTGGTCACTGAATATTTTTATTTATGTTATTTCCTATGTGACCGGGATGTGCTGTTCTGATTAATGACGCATTTGTTGGACATGTTATTTTTATCGAGTAAAAACCAATATTCTGCCACTTAATTTTTTCAAACACTTAATAAAATAACATTCACAAGTAAATAACATTCACGAATAGTTAAACATATTACAAGTTCAAATAAAATAACATTCACGAATAGTTAAACATATTACAAGTTCAAATAAAATAACATTCACGAATACTTAAACATATTACAAGTACTAAATTTCATGACTTGAAAATAACATTTAATTTTCCTCCCTGATAGTTGGACACCTTCTTTTAGTGTGACCTTCTCTCTTGCATATCCCGCACCGAAACTTCCTTTTCTCCACTTGCCAATCCATGCAATTTCTAATTCGCCTTGATTTAGGTCTTCCTTGCTTCTTATCACGTCGATGCATCTGGTTAGGATAAAAACTTGGGACACGACCATCTACATCCCAATAAGCCTCGTCATGGATCGGATTAAAAGTGCCCCTCCTACGCCTCAAGACTGTAAAAGTAATCAATGAAATTTAAACCATCGACATGTTGGGCTTTGAAGCACGCAAGAACATGCGAACAAGGGTAATGATATTCCACCCATTTGCCACAAGTGCATGTTCGAGGACCCAACTCCACGACTTGAACCCTTCCACCTCTTTCACCGCGTTTTCCAGTTGTCACTTGATAAACTCCCATCTGCGTATTGTTAAACCTTCTAACATGATGATAGCCAGCCTTCTTCAAGTTGAAGTCGTATTTATTGTGAACCCTTTGACTGAATAGTAGTCTCGCATTTATGTTGGGGTTACCAGGATACCCCCCTAATGCCCTTATTGATCCCGAGAGTCTATTCTGAAAGTATTCCACACATCTATAGAATGCAGTCGCAACAATTGCTGAAATAGGCATCCCCCGTGCTCCTTTCATGACACCATTAAAAATTTCAGACAAATTGGTAGTCTTAATGCCGTACCTATATCCAGAATCATGCGCCATTGACCACTTTTTAGCATCCAACAACTCAAACCATTTAATTGCCTCGGGATTGATTATACGAATCAGAGCCATAAAATTTTTCATCTTCCTTTCCTGTGTGGCGCTAACAGCACGCCAAAAAAGATCTTTTAAGCCTACACCCTTGTGAGCGTAAAGGAAATTTGCTCGCAAATGCAACATGCACCACCTGTGCACAACAGTTCGTGGCCATGAATTATGTCCAACCGTGGCAAGGATGCTACTATGGCGATCGGATATCAAACACACTTCTCGACCCTTAATAACATGCTTGATAACAAGATGTAAGAACCAACACCAGTTTTCTGTGTCCTCTTTTTCAACAATAGCAAAAGCAAGTGGAAGCAAACTATCATTCGCATCAGCACCCATAGCAATAAGTATTACCCCTTTATATCTTCCATGCAAGAAAGTGCCATCAACAGAAATGACAGTGCGACAATGAGAGAATGCTTCCAAACAAGGGCCAAATGCCCAGAACACACGGTCAAACATACCTGGAGGACCAACATGAGGACGATTAGAATACTCCACAATGGTGCCAGGGTTCCACTTTTGAATAGCTGCTAACAAACGTGGCATCTTTTTGTAAGATTCGTCCCAGTCCCCAAATGCTTGAGCGATCGCTTTTTGTTTACCACACCATGCCTTCCGATATGAAATATCCTTACCGTGCATTGCTTTTATTGCTGCCTTAACAAGCGCAATCTTGTACTCAGGATCGGCCTTGATGAATTCCATAACTTCTCGTCCTATAAACTGAGCATCTAAGTTGGGATGATCTCCGGTAACATCTGATGCCAAGCAAGAATGTGGACCTTTGTACTTAGTTACTTCCCAATACCCACCATTCTTCATGCTCACATTCACATAGAAATTACAGGGAAACTCTTTCACCAAACACTCAATAGTCCATTTTCGGGTTGTGCTCCTTTTCACCCTGAACCGCAGATTTTTCTTAATATGATACTTCTTCATTTCATATTGCACTTCAATCTTCTTTGAGAAGCGGATACCTTTGGAAATTTCATCCGACTCCGCATTCCATTCTGCAAACTTATATTGACTATCATCATAAATCTCTGATCCTTCCCCAATATCACGGTAAAATTGATAGTCTCCTCTCTCATACAGTTGATTCTGCGGCTCATTAAAAGTAATCATGTGTGCTCCAGAATCATCACCTTCCCCATCATCACCATCATTGTCGCTAACATCAGTTGGACTCTCACAATCTTCATATCCAAATCACCCTCTTCATTTTCAAGCAAATGAGCTTCATAATCTACATCATCATCATCTTCACGTTCCTCTACCTCTTCTTCCTCTCCCACTTCCATTTCCTCTTCTTCCTCTTCCTCTTCCACATGTGTTTCAAACTCATCAACATCTCTCTCAGGGTAGTAACTTGAAGAACCAATCTGAAAGTTATCCGTGTCATGAAAATACTCATTTTGTATCGGCTCCTCTCCTGTTTCAAACTCATTAGAAGGTACATTATCAACAAATTCATGACAACATACAACTGCAAGCTACTCATCCCATCGAATTGAGCAGAAACATCAAACATGACTTCCATACACATATCATCCTCGACTGGTAACGACATGTAATTTGCAAACCCATTGCCGACAAAATGAGGATATCTACAAATAACTTTCAACTTAACATTGGTTCGATCTACCCCAATTTTCTTATATAATTTCTTAATCAATTTTTTGTACCTCCATCGAGTTTTTGCTTTAAGCACACATTTCGGCCCCTCTTCAAAATGACTACCTTCAAACGGGTTTTCATCATCTCCTCCCCAGTAGCACATGAAAATAAGTGGAACTCCACTCATATTTACTCCTAAACAAATGAATTCGACTGTCAAAATCCTAATTTATTAACAATGCATATACAAAAAAACCATCTAATAACTCTAATAATTATATTAAACAAATTAAAACATATAAGAAAGATTAAAATATACCTTAAATGCTTTGAATCTTCACCTGGAGAAATTTGCAATTTTTTTTTTTTTAGTACTTGAGCACTTGGGGGTGTATGAATGTCGAGAGAGAAGAAGAGAGTTGGAAAATAACGAAAGGAAAGGAAAGGGGGCAGTGGGCTTAGAATGAACTGAAATCTCAATTGCTATTTGTAGAATGAACTGAAAACTCCATTGCCAGTGAAGTTTTTAGAATGAACTGAAAACTTCACTGGCAGTGAAGTTTTTAGAATCATTTGAAATAACCCTAAAGTGAAGTCGTTATTGCCAATAACAACTTCACCTTTATCCTTAATTAACAACCAAACACCAAAATTAACTAAGCCAATTAACCAAGCCATGGCCAGTCAACGTTGCAACCAAAAAACGGCATTGGCAATGGAGTTTTCATCTTAAAAACGTGATTGCCAGTGAAGTTTTCATAAAAAAGTGTCATTTTGGTACATAGTTGAATTTGGGTAGTACTTTGGTAGATAAAAATTCCAAACCCTATTATTTGAAAAAAAATTCCAAATATTCAATAATAAAATTAAGAAAAAAAAGTAAAAAAATTATGCGATGGAAATATATTAACTGGATGTTTTTTAAACTTATTTCCAACATCGTAGCCTCCCTTCCATTAAATTCGTCATCCTGTGTAGTGTATGTACCTACAACCCTCCCTATAACATCTGTTAGAAAAGTAGTGTAGTCAAAAGATATGACAAGAAGAAATTAAATGAATAGTAAAATTTTATCTCCACTCATTCTCTTTCCACCCCCCACTAATTATCTCTCTTCCTCTCTACCTTTCATTCTTAATATAATATTATATCCTTAATTTCGTAACTCCAAAGTAAATGTTTCATTTTTGTGGAACGGAGGGAGTATTAGATATAAATAACACATTTGTTACATTTAGTTATAATAAATATTACTCTTGCCGAACAAAAATAAATAAATACATAAATAACTTATACTTCGGGTCATGGGTCCAGGTCAAGCCGTCTTTACTATGAGACGGGTATATGCTGTTCACACACAAGACCAGCTCTTCTAAAAGTTGTTATTTTACTAATTTATCATTATTAGTTTTTACGATTTCATTAGAATGATTAGATTAATGTCAAAGTTAACTTATGTTGACAAAAAAAAAAAAAAGTCGAACAAAATACTTTGTATATTCATGAAGGAGATAATTACAAAGGAGGGTAACGTACTACACCTTTGGTTTCAAAAAAGGTAACCTACTCACGATTAACAACATAATGCAACGTACTTTTGAGTTAGGTCACAAAAAAGGTAACCCCGACAGATGACGTTAAAAAAATTTAACGGAAAGATTAGCTGGCAATTATTTGTCCAAATCATATTCCACGTACTGTCTCGTGCTAATCACGTGACTACTTGTGGGAGTCAATATAACTCGCCATAGATGAAGCCCGATTGAATCCCTAATATGCGCCCCCATTCTTCTTCAATTCTCCACCATCGCCCTTTCAATCTCTCGCAAGTCATTTGTATGATACGAATAGCAATTTAATCGCTCGAAATATCTAACAATCCACGCACGTGATTAGCACGTGAGATCTTAATGCTGATTAGGTTAATTGCTGTACACCTCAGATAACACGTCAGCATTGCCGTTATCTAAGTTAACGTCGTTAGGCCATGTTGCACTATTTGTTACAAATGTAGAAAGTACGTTTCATTAAGTTGTCAAATGATAGTACGTTGCATGAATTGTAACAAACACCAAAGTACATTACCTTACTTTGTCAATTGCCCTGTGAAGGAGAGAGTATATAATACTCCACCTGTCCCAAACTAAGGTTCCTAGTTTGACATTACACGGAGATTAAGAAAAAAATAAATGTTGTGAGTATGAAAAGCAAAGGTAGAGAAAGTGGGTAGAGAGTTTTTGTTGTGAGAATGACAACCTTAGTCCGGGACAAACCAAAAAGGAAAGTAGGTAGAGAAAGTGGGTAGAGAGTTTTTGTTGTGAGAATAACTAGATTATTAAATATCACTTGAGTTGATTTATTAAAAAATATATAAGACTAGATTTATGGAGTGGAAGGGGTAATATAATATGATGAATTTCGAAAAATTGGGAGAACTTTTAATGGTGATTCATTTTTCATTTTTCCCACTTTACACCGTGCATACCGTCACCGTGCCGAACGAGTACTAGTATAAAAACAAAAAACATTTTGTTGAGAGTTGTCCGTTATGTAGAGCTGGTAGGTTCGCGTTCCCACTCATATACCAACTATCAGTTTGTTGTTTTTCAATGTCAACCATGTTTTCTATGTCAACTATCAGTTTGTTGTTTTCTATAGCTTCTCCTCCACAATATTCATTGACATATCGAACCACAGATGGGTAAGCTCTCTCTCCCTCTCTCTCTCTCTCGCTTTCTTTTTTCTCTCTCTTTATTTTGTATACTTATTTCCGACTTATATTGGCTTCTCCTGTATTGTAAATTTATATCATATTTGATTATTTAACAGGACTACTAAAATGGTATCGGAAATCACCACCAGCCCACTATAAATTGAAAATAGAGAATTTCTCTTCACTTTCGAGGGCTCAAATCGAAATATATGATTCAGTACCTTTTGAAGCCGGCGGCTATAAATGGTCAGTTTGTTATATCATATGTATCCATCTCTCTCCCTCTCCATCTCCCTATCACAAACCGACTATAATATTCCTTTTCGCGCTTGCATTTTCACTGTAGGAAATTGCGGTTATACCCAAACGGCAATATTTATAATGGTGGCGAGGGTCATCTATCTTTGTACCTGGCCTTGGCCGGTAAATGTGATTTGGGTGTTGGTGGACAGGTTAATATATGCTTCAGATTGTTTTTGTATAATCACAAGCAGGATAAGTATTTAGTCATCCAACGTATACCTTTGTTTTACTTATTTATTTTCTGGTTTAATCTGCTTTGCTACTTTTATTGGTGATTGATCAGTTTCGTTAATCAATCATATTCTTTATATATTCCTATAGATGATGACATGCTGTCGCGTTTTTATGACTTGAAATCTGAGTGGGGGGTCGATAAATTACTTTCTCTTGAAGATCTCAACGATTTGTCCAGTGGATTTCTCTCTGAGAATGAGTCTTGTATTTTTGGAGCGGAAATATATGTGACGAAATATACAGGCAAAGGTGAATCTCTGTCCATCATTAAAGATCCCAAAATTGAAACTCACACATGGACAGTTTCTGATTATACCACATTAGATGTGCTACGACCCGAATACTCTGATGAATTTCTTGCTGGTAATCAATATTGGTACGTTTTTTAGTTCAATTTTCACCGATAGTTTTCCATTTGAAGTAAAAAACGCACTATGAGTTGAATTTAAGTTTTCCAAATCAAATTCAATGCAGGAAATTATCAATGTATCCCAATGGAAATTCGACTTACAGAGGCAGAAGCCTTTCTGTGTATCTCAATGTAGTTGACTGGGGTTTTTCTTCCAAAGAGAAAGTACTTGTAAATTACAAGCTGCGATTAAAGAACCAGCTTGGAAAACATGACCATGAAAAAGAAGGTTAGCAAAATATTGTTCCCAATCAAAATGGTAGACTAATTTGTTAAACGTCTTTAAATAATTTATGTTTTTTTTGGGTCTGTCTGCCTTACACTGGCTTTGTTTCTCCATTATAATTTAGCATCTTATGTCAAATATTAGCACAATTCGATATTTCGTTTACATTATATTTCTTATCATTATTGTTAATTTATTTACTGTTAATGAATTTTCTTGCAGCTACAAGTTGGTTCTCCTCCTCGTCACCTGCCGGGGGATACGAGAATCTCATTTCCCTTGATGATCTCTCTGACTCTTCCAAAGGCTTCCTGCTCGTTACTTCCATAGTTGTTGAAGTAAAAATTATGATTCTGTCCGAAATCAAGGATTATTCTTGATAACTGCTATATCATCTATTCGGTTTCCTTGTCCTTTTTTTTTTTTTTTTGCTCTCACCGAGGGTGAGGCTTGACTTTACCACTGGGCCACTCCTTTAAGGACGGCTTCCTTGTCGTTACTTTCACATTTGTTTACAATAAATGCAATGTACTATTTAATGACAGTTTAATGCAATGTACTACATAAATTTGTTACATACTCCCTCTGTCCCGCGTTAAGGTTCTTACTTTCGTTTTTAGTTTTTCCTAATTTAAGGTTCTTACTTTGCTTTATTACCTAAAACGGAAAGTGGGACCCACTTGTCATTCTCACAACAAAAACTCCCACCCACTTTCTCTCTCCCACTTTACTTTTTATACTCTCAACATTTACTTTTTCTTAATCTCCGTACAAAGTCAAAAAACTAAGAACTTTAAATTGGGATGGGTATAATGCAATTTAGGTACTATTTTCATTCAACGTACTTCCTAATACTTCCTAATTTTGACTCAAATAATGCAATCACATTGAATAATTTGTAACACAATAAGAAAGTATAATGCGTTATATTTTCACTAGATAACACACTTCTTTAGTTGAATTTGAAGGTACAGTACATTGTTTTCGCTTTCGCTGTCTTTTTCCTCCATTCCGGAAGATAGCTAGTCTTTTTTTTTTTTTTTTTTTTTAACTTTTTATGGTATAAATAAGTGAACTTTGACCAAAGATTTGTTACATTGATCATCAAAAGTCAAATTGAACTATCTTTCTTGAACCGCGGCGTATTATTTTTTCCTTCTCAGCAACAATAAATTTTAGTCATTAAACTCATGAAATCATACACCACTCGCTGAACACAAAGTACGAAAGGGAAAGGGCATTAACTTGCCATGTTACTCAAATTGCTATACAAGTATATGTTTTGGCTTTACGACTTGCGTCGAACACTTGTAAGAAAAACAATTGCTAAAGTTAAATAATCTTTGTAATTATTTGAGTAATTATATTTGTTTGTTCATTTCTAAAATCCATGTAACAATTTCACATTTTCATCTCAACAAAAGCCAACCGATTTCATTGCTAAGAAAAACAAACAGCTGATGCTTAATTAAGTAGTTTATTTAAGCCTATACGTGTTGAAAGGCCTTGTTTACTTAAAGAATAGATTAAGTTAAAGCTAGGCAGCTGATGGGTCACCTATCTGATAATTTAATAAGATTACGAGTTAATGCAGCAGAAATGAAAGAACAGTAATGAATGAAAGACAAAGCGTATGTGTGTGTGAGGGTAAAAACAATAAAGAGAAAGGATTTTCATGTGGTTCAAACCTAAACACTTCTTTTTAAGTCCACCCCCATTGTCCTTAACAAGTGAGATCAATTCACTATAATCTTTTTTCCAAGAATTATTACAAGAATCGATAAGGTAAATTCTTTGAACTCCCTCTTCTTAATTGACACTTCAATTAAGGTTGATTCTTCCAAAGCAAATAAAAAGAAAAGTAAAATAAAACGATCACAAGTGTGATTGAATCAAACTAAAGGCTAATACTGAATCAAACTAAAGGCTAACACTGAATTTCAATAGGTGTTCGGCCGAGCTCAGCGTGAACGGCTTGGACTATCATGCATGACTTGGATTATGGTAGTCTACGACTTGGATTATGGTAATCTTCACGAGTCCATGGCTGGGAACGACTCGTGCGCACGAGAGATATTGAGGTGCTCGGCCGAGCACCCTATATGACACGGCCTAGCGGTCTTGGCCCAGGCCTGGCTTAACTAATTACAGGTTATGAAGGGATTTAACCTATTTCTCCTTAAAGAATAAGGATTAATAATTATAGATAAGCCTCTATTCAACCCTAATTAGTATTGCAACACCCTAGTATTTGAGAAACATTATTCTTAATCTTATATCTCAATCAAAGATTAAGAGCCCTATAAATTCATATATCCTATACAATAGAAATTTGATTATTATTTTGGATCTAGCTATCCGGTTCCAGAAGGATTTCTTGAAATTCTTTCGCATGTGGATACTCATAAAGAGAGTTAATCTTAGCACCTTCATTTCGTGTTCGTGAGATCGTGATTTGAAGAACGCAAGAAAGAAGATTCAAATCTCAAGTTTAAACATTTGAAGATCCGAAATTTAAAAGCATCACAATGGTTAGTATACTAAATTCATCTTATAATTAATTTAATCATCTTATATGGATCCGAGGTCTTGGGTTTTATTCTTGTTTGTCTTCCGCTGCGCATGTGTGCATAAAACCCAACACTTGAGTCTTTTTCACTATTCTTCTCTTCATTATATGATTGACTTCGTCTCTCTTTCCTTATGCTATTATGGTATCAGAGCTTATGATCCATAATGGTCTATTCTCCGCCGAACCCTAATACTTGTGATGAAGAAATTCTCCCTCTAATTAAAATACCCTAGCAAGTAGACTAGTCACTGTTATAGTAACTTACCAAAGTAAGGGTCAAACCACAAAGACCTGATGGATTAACAAATTGTAAACTAAACTAAAACAGAAAAATAAAGGGCGGGTTTTTTGATTGATTAATTAAACTAAACTAAACTAAACTAAACTAAACTAAAATTAAACTAACAATTAAAAATCGCAGAATAAACGCAAGGGTTGTTTCCATGATTAACAAGCAAATTCACAGATTAGGGTTCACAATTATTCTCATGCTATGGATTTCTCATAATAAATTCATCAATCTTAATACGTGTGTTCGTTCACTTAAGTAAGATTGGGACGGTTCGGTCGCCGGATTGCAATTCCACTATTGAAGTCTAATCATGCTTTTCTATATATCACGTCCACATAATTTAACAAGAATGCAAGAAACTCTTAAGAACCATGAACCTAGACTCTTTCGATTTCAATCACGATTTCAATTGAATCTAATTAACAATTTAGGGGTCAATGTATTAATGCCCGAGTCACTGTAGCGATTAATACCCACAAATATCTAAGGCCAAGAATATTTTAACATAAGCCTGAAACCTTAGACTTGATAATAAATAAATTGTTAAACACGATCAAGATTGACTATTATTATTATGATCAACACATAACGATTAAATAATTGCTACTACCAATCCGCGAATCAAATAAATTTAGCTACTCATAAACATGCTCAATATCACAAGAAAAAAAATAAAATTCATAAACCTGGATATTACGCTTGAATAAATAAAACTTTTAATCTTGTTACAATCCTTCAAAACCAAGAATAATAGCCCCCTAAATAATGGTTGGAGTCCTCCTCTTTATACTAGGGTCTAAATTAGGGTAAAAATTAGGAAATAAGTCCAAATCCCGTCTCTAAATGGAGTCCCAAAAAAACTGGTGCGGGGACTATTGGAGATTGTTCCCTAGGCCCTTGAGAAATGCGTCATGTTATGTCATGTTCTCATTTGTTATGTAGATAACAACTTGGATTATTATATGTTTTTGCATGTTTATTATAATAATCCCCTTCTCTAGTACTTATGAAGAACTAGTATAAGTTTAATCGATGATCATATGATGATCATGTGTATGTGATACAAATTAAACTTATGGGTACATGTTGGTGAACAAGTACTGGACATAACCCGCTGTGAGATTTATGTTATCTCCTACTAGGGTTCGCTCATGATTTATGAGAACAAATGTGTTTGGACTCATTACCAACATGATATAATCCTATGGGGTCACACACAATAGAACGAATTGTTAAAAAGTCAAAAAGGGTGAATTTTGGTCTGGCACGACTGTGGCAGATAAAGGGCACGACCGTGCCAAATGGCACGACCGTGCCGATTATAAAGCACGACCGTGCCAATAATGATCAGGCGGGGAACGCCCGTGCGCACCAATTGGCACGACCGTGCCAGTTTTAGGGCACGACCGTGCCAGTTTTAGGGCACGACCGTGCCAAAGGTGCCTGGGCCGATTTCTTGAAGAATAATTAGGGTGACGGGATTAGGTCTCAAGGGTCTTTAAGGGTTAAGGATTTTAGAGAATAAATAATCATCTTTCACCAGCCATTATTCAGGGGTAATACATATGTTTGAAAAACATATTCTTGAGCCTAGATTGAGAATAAAAAGCTCAAGAATACCAAAATTCATATAGTCTTTGAAGGTTAGAAAAGTGTGTTTTCTAATGATTGGATCTACCAATCCAGATCTAGAATTGTCTAGATATTCCTTCGCGTGTGGATACACATAGAGGATGCTTGCTTTAGCATCTCAAGTTCGTGTTCCTGTGATCGTGATCCGAAGAACGCGAATGATGGATAAAATTCCAAGTAATAAATACCTAGCAAGCGCACTAGTTACCGTAGTAGTAACGCGTGAAAGCGAGGGTCGAACCCACAGAGACTTGTTGGACAAACGAGTGAATTTAATTAGTGCAAAAGAGTAACCAAGGGGGTTTTGATTTGATTTTTTTAATTAATCTACTTTAACTACTAAACAGTAAAAATAACTAAGATTAAAGATCACAAAGCAAGCAAGGATTGAATTCAAGATGACAAAGATTCACGGATTGGGATTCACAACTATTTACACTCTATGCTATTTTTAAATAAAGATTATCAAACTTGTTCAAGAAATCGTTCACTTAGTTAAGAATTGGAACGGTCTGGTCACCGGATTGCAACCCTATTATTATCTTTATGTGATGAATTCCGCTAGGTCAACAACACCCACAAATAATTTATTAAGTTCTTAGGAACAATCGATTTTAGATCCTTTTGATTTCCCCTAGGTCCTCAATTAAATCTATTCAATGAAATCTAGGTCAATGTAAAAACTATCCACGCTAGTGAAATAATTTAAACCCTAATGATTTAAAGATCAACAATATCTATCTATAAAGTTGAAATATCTAATTGAATGAAGATCAATTTCAATGAACAAGAACAAGAATGATATTTAATTAAACTCAATTTAGCATAAAGTTTCAATAGTGCTACACCCAATCCATGAACAAGGAATTTAGCTACGCACAGACATAGCAAAAATCACAAGAATAAGATTAAAAACCATAAACCTGAATAAACGCTTGATGATGAATAAATTCCAAAATCTCGATTACACCTTGAAAACTTTGATAAAACCTAAAAGAAAAGCATCCCCAAACAAAGTAATGCAGTCTACTATTTATACAGAGAGAAAACTAGGCCCGAAAAATAGGTAAAATTGGGTTAAAACCCGTCTGGCAAAAGAATCCCGAAATTCTGTACGGAAAGAGCGAGCGGGCGCCTGCTCATACCCAAGCGGGCGCTCATTTGGCCAGAAACTTTGGTTTTTTCATAATTCACAATGAGCGGGCGCCTGGTACTGTTCGGGCGGGCGCCTGGTAGGTTTTTCTGACTTTCTTTATCTTTTCTTCTTTTCTTCACCTCCTTGACTAGGTTGACCACTGTTGACCTTTGACTTTGACTTTGACTCGAGCAATTCTTGGTCTTCAGTCCTTTAAATCTCTAAGACTTTGTAATACATCAACATTACACTAAAAAGTGTCTCAAAACATGCATCATCTCACAAAGTTCCTCAAACACAGTTAGACCAAAATTACATTAAACTATTCTAAATTACATCAAAAAGTCAATAAAATGAGAACGAAAATGTAGAGAAAACATATTCTTGAGCCTAGATTGAGAATAAAAAGCTCAAGAATACCAAAATTCATATAGCCTTTGAAGGTTAGAAAAGTGTGTTTTCTAATGATTGGATCTACCAGTCCAGATCTAGAATTGTTCTAGATATTCCTTCACGTGTGGATACACATAGAGGATGCTTGCTTTAGCATCTCAAGTTTGTGTTCCTGTGATCGTGATCCGAAGAACACGAAGAACGAGGAGATCAAATCCAAAGCTTGAAGACTTGAAGATTTGAAGATCCAAAAATTTTAAACGCACAACAACGGTTAGTATTCTTAATTCATCTTCCTATTAATTTAATCATCATGAATGGATCTTGGGGCTTAGGGTTTTGTTGATTTTCTATTGTCGTTTCCGCTGCGCAAGGACCCTCAAAACCCAACAGTGGTATTAGAGCCCCGTTCGTGTATGGTTATTTTAATATTATCATGTTAAATATATGATTTGATTATATGATCTAGCATGATGTTGTAGATACCCCGGGAGAGCCCACGGCTTGGCTAGAGCGATGGAAGGATCCTAGGATATCTAATTGATTTTATTTTGTAGAGTCGCCACCTATGTTTTTAAAGGAACATAATAAAAACCTAGAAATAGCCTATTTTTTAATGTTACGAAACCAAAGATTCGGGACGAGAAGGGTTCGGGGGTTAGGTGACGGAGTGGGAAGTACTTAAACACCCACTCCGCCCTGCTTACGTGGGTCTTGCTACAATTGGTGTTCTAATGCTAAAAAGTCCTTCTATTTATTAATATGAACTAACGATTACAAGGGAAAGAAAAGGGAAATAAAAAGAGAATTGTTTTATTTATTGATTTATGCTAAGAATTACATGTTGAATTATTGCTAAATCATTACATTAAGAAATGATCAATGATTGAAATAGAGATTGGAATGTTGGGATGTAACTTTGGCCAAACTTCAATAGTGAAGTGGCCTTTTGGTTGTATCCCTTTTTATGGAGATTGCATACTCATTAGAGAAGTGAGAGATGAAGAAAACAAGTAAAGAGTTTTGAGAAAGAGAATTAAAAGAGTTTAGAAGGAGAAAGTGAGAGTTGTACCTTGTGCTTGAATGGGGGAGAACCAAATTGTCTATAGTGACCACCCTTTGAAAATGGATTTTATGTGTTTTAAAGTGTTTTTGATTCAAGAATTCCTCCTCCTCTTCCATGGTGGAATGAAGAGGTATTTATAGGTGTTAGGGAAGTGTTTGTGGTCACAAAGATGGCCCTTCCCCGGATCAAGCCAAGACATAATGGCTTTGGGGGTTACAAATCAGAAGAGGAGGGAAATTTGGCAAAATCTGGGATCTTGGAGGTGGGAAGCGCGCACGTCCCACCCCCCCTATGGGAGGCGCGCTCGTCCCACAAAGAAGGCCAAAGACGCGCTCGTCCCACCTTCAGGAAATACATATTTTAGCCCAAAAGTTAACCCCGTTATGCAGTTAAGTCCCAAAACTAACGAGATCAGTTAGAAACTTAACGAACACTACGAAAGTCAAAAAAACAAAGTAAACAAAGACTCAAGTTTGACTTTGTCACTTAGTCAAATCCAAGACTAACGGAGTAAGTCAAGAACTTAACGGAAAATAACAAAAGTTAACGGAAAGTAACAAAACATAACAGAAGAGAGGAAGATAGAGAATGTGTATGCAATCGGGACATGAGAGGTCCAAGGCGGGGTGTCTACAGAGCCCCTCGGCGACGTGGATTGCAAAGCAAAACGCATCGACGAATGTAAAAACACCCGCCGAGGACATCGACAAAGAAAAAAGGAAGAAAAGAAAACAAAGACTCGATAAAAGTAGGAATTGCGATAGATAGAGGTGCGCTCCCTGCATGAGCGACTTTTGCTCGAGTGTTGTATTGGAGCTCATGGGAGCTTGTCTCGATATGGACCGAGTTGTTGAGTTGGGGCTCATGGGAGCTTGTCTCGATATGGACCGAGTTGCCGACTTGGAGCTCATGGGAGCTTGTCTCGATATAGACCGAGTTGCCGACTTGGAGCTCATGGGAGCTTGTCTCGATATGGACCGAGTTGCCGACTTGGATCTCATGGGAGCTTGTCTCGATATGGACCGAGTTTCCGACTTGGAGCTCATGGGAGCTTGTCTCGATATGGACCGAGTTGCCGACTTGGAGCTCATGGGAGCTTGTCTCGATATGGACCGAGTTGCCGACTTGGAGCCGCATCTGCTTATGTTGTTGACTTTGTGGGGTGTGGGCACGGTTGACCACTTTCTGGTGGGGATGAAGTGCCTTGAGTAGCGGATGCTGTTGACTTCGTGGTGGTACCTGTTATGTGTGTGCTTGATAGGTATATGTGTTCTTGCAAGAAGATGCATGAAGTGTGAAATGAAGAGAGAGAAATTGTGCTCTTGGTGTGATGGGATTTTGGAACACCCTTGCAATGAGAGAGAAGTAAGAATGTAGAGAGTGATCTTGTGTGCGGTGTGATTTTGAGGAAAGCATTGGATGTATTCATACCTTCACTTACTATTGCCGCTTGAGTGGAGATGGATTTCTGATGTCCGCGGAGGATGCTTTGATGGAGAATGTCCATTCTTTGGATGTTAATGAGAGAACGCTCTTGATGATGGGTTGGCGAGATGGTACTCTGGATGATGGGTTGGTCGTGCCAAAGGCTGCCTACGTATCCCTTGAAGGGAATCAGACCAGCGTAGTTCAAGGATGATGGAGAACTTTGGGGAAGAAGCTATGGAGCAAGGCAAAGTAAAGCACATACTTTTGCACATAGAAGGAGAAATTTTTTATTTTTATTTTTTATTTATTTATTTTTATTTTTTAGATTAGAAGGGAAAGAATATGCACACATGTGAGGAAAAGATTTTTTTTTTTTTTTTTTTTTAGTTCGTGGGTGAACCATTTTAACCATTGTGTTCTTGTGAAGCCAAACCAAGATCAAGTCGTGTTCAATCGAAGTCCGGATTGCCTTGTTGAATTCTGTCGTTGTTGCTGTGGTGTCCAACGAAATTGATGTCTAGCCCCAAGAGATTTGTCGATTATGGGGCTCAAAAAGGCATTTGATGCCGAGATAAGGAGTTGCTGATTGTAAAGTTCCTAGAATGCCTTTGATGCCAAACTTTGAGTGGCTTGCATAGCCCTAAGATAAATCAGTTCTTGGCCCATTCAAATAAATCGCCTTTTGTTGTTGGCGTGAGCAAATCCCAAGAGTAGATTATTGATACCAAGCCTCGAGAGATTGCAAAGCCCCAAATGTCATGGACTTCTTGTTTGCGAGCTTCAAGACGGTGAAGTGTGAAGACCTTTCGATGTAAAGCCCCAAATTATCTTGTGATCGGTTCGGCATTGAGAGCGGATGTACCGTTTGGTAGAATTTTTGATAGAGATCTCCTTCTTGCTCTTACTGGGGAGATGAATGGCCTCATTGTGGTCGATACCCAAATGGCTGAGGGCTTATGTCAAAAGATGCAGTAATGTCTTGCGGTGCCGTCGAAGTCGCGGAGGATAAGGTCTTGGTGTGATAAAGTCCCAAATGAGTATGCTTGCTTGACTCTTCTTGAGTTGAACTAATGACGGATCTTCGGATGCAACTAGTGATGTGGCCCAACTTTATCTGAGCTGCACCTTGTGCTTTTGATCTTGGAGAAGGGGGTTCTGAATTGCAGAAACATTGGGATTGGCCGTGGCATTTCCCGCTATAACCCTGTTTTGATTAGAGTTTAGAATATTGAATCTTTTTCCTTTTCTCTAAGACTTCCTTCAAAATCTCGCTGTGAGTTCTAACAAAAATCATCAACTTCATTCATAACATCGGAGTCTTCATTTAAAACCAAGAGGTCTTTTGACTTGAAGTGTTGAGAGAAGCTTGATCCCTTTCATGGAGACTACTCCCAAATTGCGTTGCTCGAGTATTGTTGCCCAAAAGACTGTCGGTCACGAAGCCCCAATATTGCCCTTTGCTCGGATTACTGTAATGCCGTAGCCCAAAAGATTGTAGATTGCAAAGCCCCTTTGCATATGACTCGGCTGGGGATACTGCTGAGGAGTTAATTGCTCTTTGCCGAGGGAGCCTTTAAGACTTGACTGTAGCCCTTAGAGTGCCATCATTGATTGCGAGAAAGGTCCATCCTTGATTGGGGGAACGAGCACGGGCACACGCGACAAGAGGGCTTTTTGACATCCATTTTGGGAGACTTTGAGGATAGTCTCACACATCTTTCTCGAACATAGCCTCTAGGGCGTATTGATTGTCAAGTGAAGCAAAATAAGTCCTTGTAGTCACATAGCCCCTAGGGCGTCACCATTTGTTGAGCAAAGCAAGAGTGACTCATCCTCGTGCGAGGGAACAAATATGAGAGGACATGGCAAGAGCTACTCCATTTCTCGGGAGCCTTTCGGCGTACTTTAGAAGCACATACTTGAAGAAGCTTTGAAAACTGAGACACATGTTGTTGCTATTTGTTGCCCAAGCCAATTGACTAGCTAGGGATTATTTGTGCAACCTCGTACCCTTTTATGATGGGCTCGTTCTCGGATGGGTCTTGGCTACCACGGGCCTTCTTTTCATGAACCCAAAAATGCACACTGCTGGAGAATGATGCCAATAACCCAAAACAACCTTTGATGGTGCCATATCTTGTCGAGCCTTTTGCAATCCCAAAGTTGACTCGGTGGGGAATTGACTTGCTGAGTGGATCCAATGTAGAGCTCGTGCAGTTGTCTTCTTTAGAGACCGGAGATCTCCATTTCTCTTTCCCTTATTTCTCTCACTCTCTCATTTTTTTTATGACGCACCCTGTTTTTTGCCTAGACCGCCCTTTCGGATTTTCAATCTAGCGGGCATCTCTTTTGCGTCTTCATTTTGACTCGATTAATGAGGGAGTGTGCATTGACTCTAGCTGAGGAGATAAGACATGTGATTTTGCGGTGGAGACCTCTTGTCACTAAAGGTGAGTGACATTGACTTGATTAGGGAAGTGTCCCTAGTATTGACTTCATGTATTTGACCCTTTTTTTGAATGACTCATGAAGGCAAGTAAGTCATTAAGAGAGAAGAGAAGGAAAGCCCCAATTTGATTGCAAGAAATTGGGAGTATGCAGAAAGAATAGAAGTCCCTAGACTCGACAAGGAACGCGAAATGATTCCAAATCTAAGAAAGTTGTTCAATCTTTTTGGTGATTAATTCATTGGCAAATGAATCGTACAAAGATGTCTTGACAAGTTCGAGATGAAGGCCGATCACCATAACGCGCTAGGGCTAAACATATCTTCTTTCTTGCATGAGACCGGACCCGCAGGTTGCCTACGTTCCTCCAGTGTAGAGGCTCAGGTCACCGTAGTTCTTGTGGATTCTCCATTCTTCGTGATGGAATTGTTGCTTCGTAGCTTCGTCCTTTGTTGGTGGATGATGATGTTGATCTTCTTTGATTGAGGGGGGTTTTTTTTTGTGCTCTAACTTTTGCCTAGGTTGATTTGATTTCAACCTAGCGAGCTTTTTTTTTTTTTTTTTTTTTGATCCCCCTTTGAAAACTTTGCTTGATTTTTCTCCATGCTTTATGTCTTGGATTCGCCGTTGTTGTTGATGTCGTTGCCTTCGTCACGATGTTTAGCCCATAGGCGTTCAAGCGATGGCCTTCGTTCTAAAACTTGTTTAGACATCTTTTCATCATTTTGCCAAGAATTAAATTGAAAAACTTGGAATTGTGTATGAGGACAAGAACGACTTTTATTTGATAAGTTCGACTCAAACATTGACATGAGAAGGAAGAAAACTTAATGCACACAAAAGAGGACTTTGACTCTTTTTTTTTTATTATTGCTACTACTAGGTAGAGAAAGAGAAACAGAGGTTGCTGTCGTCGTCTTTGCCGTTGTAGTCTCCTTGCGGCATGATCTCTTGTTGAAGGCCCATTTCAAAACCAAGCTTTTTCCTTGATGGGTTCTTGCATGTTGCCATTCTCTAGCGGTTGCTTTTTACCCACAGTAAATTCGTCATTGTCGATCAAATCTTGGATGATGTTTCGGAGAAGGAAGCACCCTTCGGTAGTATGGCCACTATGCTTGTGGTAGCCGCACCATTCACTACGTGCATGATTCTTCAGTATCGCCTTCGGCTTGTACCCTTCCAAAGGTTTGACCTTCCCACTTGCCATCAAAGTTTCAAATGCCTCGGCTTGGGTTACTCCTAGGAGAGGAGTGAAAACTCGGTTGTTGGTGGTACCTTTGTAGCTTTTGAGGGTCGGGCCACTTGAGCATGCTTTACCATTGAACTTTGCTTTGCCGTCGGTGAGCTCTTGCAAACGGGCTTTGAGTTCGGAAACCTCTTCCTCATGAATTCTTCTTTCATAATCAAGACGGGCCTTGAGTTCGGAAACCTCTTCTTTGTGAATCCTCTTGTCGATATCGAAACGGGATTGCCACAAATTGTCTTTACGGCGGGCATCCTCGACAATCCTATCCATTTGTTCCCCCATTGATTTCATTATGTTGAGTAACCATTCGTTGGACATGAAATCATTTCCACCGTTGTTGTTGTTGCCGTTGGAAGCCATTGGACCTATTGGAAGAACACGGTTGATCTTAGGTTGGCCCCACAAACACCTTTTGAGTAATATGATTAAACCCACAAACAAGGAAAAAGACTCAACCACATAGAGAAAAATGACTATTTTTTTGTTTACAAAGTCGTAAGGACGGAGTCCTTTTTGGGGTTTCTAGAAAAATAGTGGAATCGTCACACTAGTATATAGACCTTCTCGCGGTCCCATATACTCGTCGGATTCCACCACGCTTGTGATACCTACATGTGACGGGATTAAACTAAATTAATGTAGTAAATCATACATGCGGGGACGGATTTTTTATTTTCGTCCAAGATAGCCGCTTTTGGGGACGGAGTTTTATTTCGTCCATTGCAACAAATTGGCATGTATGATTTGAAGACATTAGTTTAGGGAAATCTCGGTACATGAAAACCGACTTGAGTCACGGAGTGTTAGACCCTAAACTAGAATTGTGTGGCTTGTGCTCGGCTAAAGAGAGGCTTAAAGATCACCCCCGGCATGTAGTCTTGAACTACGCCACGGGCTGAGGTTGACCGCTTCGAAAGAGTCAAGGTCGGGTGGAGCTTGAAACTTTCTAGGACGGGCCTCGACGGGTTTGGGGTTGAACATTGTGCGACTCGATAGTGAGCAATTGATAAGAATATGTGCATGTAGTGTGAGGTCTAACATGTGACAAAACATTTTTTTTTTCAAAAGAAATAAAAAAAACAAATAAGCACATAATTACAACTTTCGAATCACCCGTGTGACCGATAAAACAAACAGAAAATAAAAGAAGTTCTGTGCAGGCCCGGTGCCCACACATTGTCATTCTGCTCTGTTCTGTTTTCTGTGCACTGTTCTGTTCTGGGAATGCACCCTGAAGCGCGCGCATTGGGTGGCCTATGCGGAAGGCGCGCGCGGTAGACAAAGAGGGGCAGAGACGCCCGATTCTGGGCAGTACCTGCGAATCAGTGGGTTCAAGGGATTGCCTTGACCCTAAATAAAAAATTCTTTCCCCTGCAGTAATTGTTAGCACAAAAACATGGAATTGAAGGACAAAAAAGGAGGCGGGCGATTCTGGTAATTGGGGCCGGACGTGAGCGCTTTAGGCCATGAAGGCCAGAGGCGCGTGCTTCCCACCCTTTTTACCAGAATGCCCAGAAAACAGTAATAAGAACACCAAAAGTTAAGAACGCAAGTTTAACCCTCTAATAAGTCCCCAGCGGAGTCACCACTGTAGATACCCCGGGAGAGCCCACGGCTTGGCTAGAGCGGTGGAAGGATCCTAGGATGTCTAATTGATTTTATTTTGTAGAGTCGCCACCTATGTTTTTAAAGGAACATAAGAAAAACCTAGAAATAGCCTATTTTTTAATGTTACGAAACCAAAGATTCGGGACGAGAAGGGTTCGGGGGTTAGGTGACGGAGTGGGAAGTACTTAAACACCCAAATTGTCTATAGTGACCACCCTTTGAAAATGGATTTTATGTGTTTTAAAGTGTTTTTGATTCAAGAATTCCTCCTCCTCTTCCATGGTGGAATGAAGAGATATTAATAGGTGTTAGGGAAGTGTTTTTGGTCACAAAGATGGCCCTTCCTCGGATCAAGCCAAGACATAATGGCTTTGGGGGTTACAAATCAAAAGAGGAGGGAAATTTGGCAAAATCTGGGATCCTGGAGGTGGGAAGCGCGCACGTCCCACCCCCCCTATGGGAGGCGCGCTCGTCCCACAAAGAAGGCCAAAGGCGTGCTCGTCCCACCTTCAGGAAATCCATATTTTAGCCCAAAAGTTAACCCCGTTATGCAGTTAAGTCCCAAAACTAACGAGATCAGTTAGAAACTTAACGAACACTACGAAAGTCAACAAAAACAAAGTAAACAAAGACTCAAGGTTGACTTTGTCACTTAGTCAAATCCAAGACTAACGGAGTAAGTCAAGAACTTAACAGAAAGTAACAAAAGTTAACGGAAAGTAACAAAACATAACAGAAGAGAGGAAGATAGAGAATGTGTATGCAATCGGGACATGAGAGGTCCAAGGCGGGGTGTCTACAGATGTGAATTTAGAATAAGGGATTTATGTGAATTGTTTGGAGAAACAATTATATATGATATAGTATGATTGTGAACAAGGTTTTCAAGACGCATGATTAATATGATTAATCTATTTATCGGATCATCAATCTCTTTAATTGGATTATTGAATTGATGATTCTTAATCTTGAAGAATAAATTATTTGTTATTAGGGTTTAATTTTTATGTTAATTTGATTATCATAAATAGTTGAATCCTTAAGGATCAAGATTTGATAAATTGCGTTCGTGCGGTTCGCGTGCAATGCACGTTTTGTGCAAAATTTCGTCCAGAATTTTCGTACAGATTACGTGCATCGCACGTGCAGTCCAGAATTTCCATGCAGGTCGCGTGCAATGCACAAATTCGTGCAGATTTTTTGTGCACTTCGCGTACAGTGCAGATTTCTGAATTCATGTTTTTCAGACTTGGAGATGCATTGTAAAATACGTATTTTTCATGGAATTGGATTCTATGAAATAATGAATTCTTAATAGAGTTGGACTCTATGAAAGAATTTATTATTCAATATGTATTATACCTAGAGTAAGACTCTATGAAAATATAAAATTCATAATTATATTCACATAGTATCCGTTCATTAATTAATTGGATTAATTATACCTTTGTTATGCGCGTTGTTATATGAAAGATCCTTCTTGAAAATTTAAGTCATGTGCCAATCCATTATTAAAACACTTGTGAGTGTACCAGGTAGTTTTGTGTGGGCTCTTCCAAAGCGAGGTGCATTGATTCTATCAGTGTATGAGCAAGATGAGTGAATCAGAGTTTCCTATACGTTTAACGTGGTTTGACTTAATTAGGCTATCAAAACAGTTTTTGGCCTAAGGCACAAGATGAGATTAAAACATGTTTGACATAAGATGTCCAACAATCTCATAAAAGATCTAAGAGTCATATATGATATGATTGATAAAGAGTTATCTACCTAAATAACTTGGTTTTGAGCAGTCGTGCCAAAGCCGACTCAAAATTGGGTGAAATATGGATCTTAGCCCACATAAATTATATTATACAATTATTGTATATGAATGTTATATAATTTAGTGGGAGTATTTATGAAATACAAATAATTTATCTCTTAAAAGATCTACGAGTCAGTTTTTAATCATCATGAATAGAATTCAAGCATTGTTTATTTCATAAAGAATAAACATGAAATTTCTCTTCTTGTTCATACTTCTCTACGCTAAATTCATCATGGCATTAGAGTTGTGTTAATGATCCAAAATCGCTTCCGCATATGTTTTTTTTTGTCTTTGTTTTCGTTTTTTTTTTTGCTAGGTCTTTTTGTTATTTTTTTCATCTTTTACTCCTTCTTCCCAAATCTATGACGGCAGCAATGATACCAAAGCTGATGTTTCAGATCTATCGGGTTGGAGACGATCTAATATCCGATGGTGAAGGGTTTCATGAAGAAGGAATTATTGTCAAGCTTGCAAAGACGGCGAGAGAGACTTGCAAACGTGTTGGGAGTGAGAGTACGCACATGGCAGATAAGCTGAAGCGTGCTATAACACGAGCGAAGCATGGAACGAAACAAATCAGTACAGCCGGCATGGAGCCATCAACCAGTTGTACGACCAGTTGTTGAGACAGTTGTGCAGTCGGTTGTGTTAGTCAAGTGTACAATCAGTTCTGCAGACAGAGAATCCCAAGTGTACGTGCTATGGAAAGATGTTCCAATCTGTGGTAAATTGTTATCCGAAGGACATAAGAAGACGTGAAGGGGCGACACAGATTATGAGACACCTTGTAGACAAGGCGCGAGCGAACAGAGGTCTCTGGTTGAAATGATTGAGTTTTTTTTTTTTTTTTTTTTTTAAGTTTCAAGTTGGGCGTTTGTATTCTTCACGCGCAAACTTGAGGGGGAGTGTAGGAAATCATGAATGAGATCAACGATATCTCATAGGAGGATATGGAGGATTTGATAATATCTCCCCATATCTCCAAGATATTAGGTTGATCATCTTTTGATTAGGTATATCTCTTTCTTAGTTTAAATTATATTGTTTCCTAGATAAAATGAGTTTCCTTATTCGTAGGTATTACAAGTAGTATAAATAGGAGTCTTGTAATCAGTTTTTAATCATCAAGAATAGAATTCAAGCATTGTTTATTTCATAAAGAATGAACATGAAATTTCTCTTCTTGTTCATACTTCTCTACGCCAAATACATCATGATGAATTTGGCGTAGACAAGGATGAACAAGAAGAGAAACTTCATGTTTATAAAATAAACAATTCTTGAACTTCTATTCTTGATGAATAAAACGATTACAAGACTCCTCTATTTATACTAGATCTACTACTTAGAAATAAGGAAACCTATTTTATCTAGGAAACAATATAATTTAAACTAGGAAAGGGATATGCTTAATCAAAATATGTTCAATCGAATATCTTGGAGATATGGGGAGATCATCATATCGTCCTACGAGATATTGGTGATCTCATACATGATCTCATACAGACTTTGATTACAAACAATATAATTTAAAGGGTTAATTACAAATTAGGGCCTAACATTTCATATGAGGTCCCCCAAACGGGGCCTGACTTTTTATTTTTAGCGAATTAGGGTCTGAATTAACGTGTTTTGCTCAAATAAGGGCTTTTTGACGATTTCCATCCAAAATTCCGTTAACACGTGCGTTGCGTATGACTTTGAAGGAAGTTTTTTTTTTTTTTTTTTTTCATTTTGTGTTCAAGGCTTGGTTAGATATCGATTAAGGATGGATGGGGCTTCATTACAATGAAATTGTAGAAAAGTTAAAGAGGTTTTCAACAAATTCCGTTAATTTAACACGTGCGTTGCATAAGAGTTTTTATAGTTAATTCATGTTAAATTTGACCATACGAGGACATTTTCGCGCTTTATAGAACTAGCCCTAACGCGAAATGACAGAAACCTCTCATTCAAAGTCATGGACAACATACATGTTAACTGAACGGAATTTTTGGATGGAAATCATTAAAAAGCCCTAACTTGGGCAAAAAAAATGTCAATTCAGGCCTTAATTTGCTAAAAATAAAAAGTCATGCCCCGTTTGGGGACCTCATACGAGATGTTAGGCCCTAATTTGTAATTAACCCTAATTTAAACTAGGAAAGGGATATGCTTAATCAAAATATGATCAACCGAATATCTTGGAGATATAGGGAGATCATCATATCCTCCTACAAGATATTGGTGATCTCATACATGATCTCCTACAGACATTGATTACATATACGTCTAATACCTTTGAGTAGTGATTTTGGCTCGTATTCCTTGGTGGTGTCCTTGGAATATTGAGTTGTTTACCCTAAATACTGTTCACTTGTGTTACCTATAATGTCTTCTACACTTTTCCAGCATCAAATATTGTTGGGAATTTAGTGGTACCCCGTTGCAATCCAGATCAAGAACACAAACCCACAAGCACAATAATGGAAGAATCACACATACAAGAACACAAGAATTGTTTACCCGGTTCGTTCAACACATGAACTACGTCCGGGGGCAATTGCCAAGTTAATATATTATTAGACACCTTCTAATATGTTGCTACAATGTGTTCTAGGTCGTATCTATGCTTATATAGCAGTACAAGGAAGTCCTAGGTCGATTTGGTAGAGATTGCATCAAAATAGGAAACAAACAATTTCTGGCCGACATACCAGGTGCCCGCCTGTAGGCCACCAGGCGCCCGCTCACTCCTTATTCCAGAAACTGATTCCCGCTGTTAAGACCGGGCGCCCGCCTGGTATGGACCAGGCGCCCGCCTACTTCTCCGCCCAGGAATTCTCCTCCGGTTTGAATCCTTCTTGATCTCCACCAACTCCCCGGACTTAGACTCCTTTTCTTCCTCGTAGTTTAGGACTCCAATCCTAACAATCTCCCACCGGAGACTAAACTAGTAAGCACAAAAACACCCATAACTCCCACCACGGAGTGAACACCTTCGAATACATTTTACTCCCATATTGACTTGACATTACCGAGCCTCCCGCTCAAGTACTAAGGCGAGTTGAAACCAAGCGACGTTTCAACCTCTCCGTGTTAGATAGTTCTTGCCTCCCCAAATCAGCTTCTACCTTGATTTCTCTCCGCAAGTCTAACTTCGCCTTCTCCCTCCAGACCCACGTTCCTTGCAATGCTTCCCCTTGAAACTTGGACACACCTTATTTCTTGCATTGTCTTCTCTTGGTCTGAACACGCTCTCTGTTAGGGCACTTGGACTTCCACACCGCGTTGATCAAGTTTGTGTCCTTCTCCCCCCTAACATACCGTTTCTTGATGTCTCTCCTTTCCACACCAATAGGCCGGTTCTTTCGCCTCTTTCTCCCATCGGAGCGAACATCGACATTGTAGGTAGAGTACAACATCTTCTCCTTGACCCCATGAGCTATCACCTTAGCTCCTTTTGTAATTTCCCAAGACCCACCCATGAAGGTTACCCCATACCCTTCACTATCAAGTTGTCCAACGGAAATCACTCTCCTCCTCAAGTCCGGAACATGCATCACATCGTGTAATTGTAAAACAGCCCCGTTAGGTGTCTTCATCATCACACCCCCCTTACCTTTGATCTTCAATGGTTGATCATCACCAAGATAGACAACCCCAAAATCTCCAGTTTTATACCGCTCCATTGTTTCTGCATCCCCACTAGCATGACAAGAAGCTCCAGAATCCAACACCCAATCTTCACCTAACTGCTCCTCTCCTAGGATTAATACATCTCCATCATCCACCACGTGTGCATCACCATCCTTCTCCGGACAGTCATAACTGATATGACCCATCGTACCACAATTGTAGCACTTGACCGGCTTTTTCCCCTTTTTCGGTCCTCCCCTTCCCCTATTTCTCTCCACCCTAAGTGCAGCCCCATCTGCGGAAGATTCTCCCCTTTTCTCTTTCCTTCTCAACTCCTCTTGAAGGATGAGATCTCGAACCTCCGTATACACTAATGGTGTTTTCGACGTACTGATCGTTGTGACAGTCACCTCCCAACTATCAGGCAACGATTTTAGTAGAAAACATGCTAACACTTCATCGGAGAAACTAATATCAACACTTTTCAATTGGTCCACCATACCTTTGAAACTGCCAATATGATTTGCTGCTGTCTGCCCCTCCGACATCTTCATATTCGCAAACCTCTTTATCAAATGCACCTTATTGATATTCGAAGGCTTCTCATACATGTCTGACAGCATCTGTAGCAACCCCACCGTTGTCTTGGCCTCCATCGCGTTCCGTGCAACGTCGTCGGTTAGAGCGCTCCTCACCGCTCCTAACGCCTTCCGATCTAACGTCTCCCAATCCCCTTGTGACATGTCTTCGGGTTTCTCCTTTAAGGGTTTAAGAAGATCCTTACAATAAAGGTAATCTTCAACCCTTGTCCTCCAAAACGTGAAATTCACACCGTTGAATTTCTCGATTGAGTTCTTCATCTTGATTGCTTCACAAAGTCCCCAAGAACGTGATTCAAAATTAATCAACTAATGAAACTTTGAATCCTCCTAACCAAAGCTCTTGATACCAGTTGTTGGGAATTTAGTGGTACCCCGTTGCAATCCAGATCAAGAACACAAACCCACAAGCACAATAATGGAAGAATCACACACACAAGAACACAAGAATTGTTTACCCGGTTTATTCAACACATGAACTACGTCCGGGAGCAGTTGCCAAGTTAATATATTATTAGACACCTTCTAATATGTTGCTACAATGTGTTCTAGGTCGTATCTATGCTTATATAGCAGTACAAGGAAGTCCTAGGTCGATTTGGTAGAGATTGCATCAAAATAGGAAACAAACAATTTCTGGCCGACATACCAGGCGCCCGCCTGTAGGCCACCAGACGCCCGCTCACTCCTTATTCCAGAAACTGATTCCCGCTATTGAGACTGGGCGCCCGCCTGGTATGGACCAGGCACCCGCATGCTTCTCCGCCCAGGAATTCTCCTCCGGTTTGAATCCTTCTTGATCTCCACCAACTCCCCCGACTTAGACTCCTTTTCTTCCTCGTAGTTTAGGACTCCAATCCTAACAAATATGTATTTCAAAATTATAATTTTAGGTAGGAGAGGTCACTTGGGTGACATGCTACATAAATACAATAATATGAAAAACAAGACATGCTCGAAAATGAGCCCAAAATAATTTAAAGTTAAAGATAGGCAGAATCGTTAATAACTTATTGTTAAATCCATAACAATATTAATGTTATTATACTTGACCAAACAATATTAATGTTACATATATAATCTTGGATTCTTCACACATAATTAGGAGGGTTGCAAATACATATGCTTAAGGGAATCACACACGAGTAAATTCACAATATAAAACAAAATACAATTGTAGATGAAAAATGTATTATGGCACACGTACATAAATGAATGCTGAATGACCCTGAACATTATCTTACTCACTATAACCTTATTCTTGGGAGTTAAAACTCTATTATTCATTAATCCAATCAACTCCCAGTTTTACTCTTCAAAATAAATCATTCACTTGAGACTAGGCCTGTCAATTTAAGCCCATTACCCACTAACCCGCTTAACCCGCTTACTAAATACCCGACCCGACTCATTAACACTAACGGGTCTAAGCAGGTAACCCGTTTAACCCGTTAACACTCACGGGTCAAAACAGGTAAAACTCGGAAACCTGTTAAACCTGTCTAGGTTTGAACGCGGCATTCTCTTTCTGAGCGGCGACGAGCCAGGCGATGAAATCCTAAACCTCTCCTCTCCTCTCCCTTCTCGTTCACCATCTCCGGCGTAAATCCGACAGCGACGGTGGCGGCCAAGTAGCGACGGTGGCGGCCAAGTCTCCTGAAGATACAAATCATTTGTTCAAGCGGTAAATATTTCATCTTTGTTTTCCTATAAATTGGCATATATTTAAGTTTAATTTGCTGGAACAAGGTTTGATTCAATCTTCAAATTGAAGATTGAATTTACCCCTCCCAGTTTATTCAAAAAAAAAAAAAAAATTAAGACCAAGCCTTTTCTTAGTGTAATTTAATTGATAGGCCTAGCCTAATTCCATGCTTTGCTTATGCCTTTTCTTAGTTCAATTTCAATTTTGCCTCTGAATTATCTTTTATTGTATTGGTTTTTTTTTTTTTTTTTTCAAGATTGGGATTGCAATAGAAAAAATTGTGTTATTGCAAGATTTGACTAGTGAATTTGTTACCCTTTCTAATGGCTGTTATTGTGAAAGTATTCCTGTTAAAGCATGAAGAATGTGTCTGTGTTGGTGGAAGAAAATTGATTGCTGTTTATTGTAGGGGTGGAAATGGTTCGGCTTAGCTCGGTTTGGGGTAATTTAGGAGCCAAACCGCTATACATCGGTTTGAAGAAATCCCAAACCGAGCTGAACCACAAAATAGTCCAAGCCGAGCTGAGCTAAACCATCACGGTTCGGCTCGGCTCGGTTTGAACCACGGTCTGATTTCGCGGTTTAAACTGTGGCTTAAACCGCGGTTTGAACCACAACTCAACATAAAATACAGACAAAGTGTATACGAACATCTACATTCATATCAAAAAAATACTTCTCAACCATCAATAAATTAACAACAGAAAATAAAATATTGGAGTATAAGAAAGATTAACCTTGATTTGGAAGGAAGATTAGACTTAAACTTAGCATGTTCTTCAAATCACTAAACTTAATCAATGGTCTATAATATGGCTCACCAGTTCAGCTAGCTCGGTTTGATGACTCGGCTCCACGGCTCAGCTCTACGGTTCGGCTCCACGGTTTAGCTCGAAACGGTTTGGCTCGGTTTGGCTTGGAGGGTCAGACCGTGAGCCAAACCGAACCGTGTGGTTTATCAATTTTCGAAACCGAGCTGAACCGCATAAGTTTAAAAACCGAGCTAAACCGCACGGTTTGGCTCGGCTCGGTTCCGAACCGCGGTTTGAGCCAAACCATTTCCACCCCTAGTTTATTGGGTTTTATTGTTGTTTCTGTTTATTGTAGACCATTTGACAAATCTATGTTTCGTTGCTTTACACTCCCTGTAAATGTTTAACATTCATTTTGGGACGGAGGCAGTATATTATTGCATTCATTTTTCTCTTCCTCTTTTGATGGTAAAGCATGAAGAATGATTTTTTATGCTCCTTTTGAATTTGGGTCTTGAATATGATGAATTTTAGATGGAAGAAAGTCAAGAAACTAGTGAAGGATCATCTGTTTGTGGGAAAAGATCTAGGAATTCTGCACCGAGACCAAGGAAAAGAACTTCTGAAGTATGGAAATATTTTGTCCAGTCCACTGGGGACAATGGAAAATTTGTGTTAACGTGTACAATATGCAACCATGAATACAAAGACATAATTGATATCTCTACATATGGTACAACAAATTTGGGTCGACATTTGGATAAACACAATTTGGAAGCAAAAGAGTCTGAAAAACATGCATATGCACCATTAGACCAAGGAGTTTTTCGAGAAAAATTGTGTGCTGCGATTGTTAAACATAATTACCCATTTAAGTTTGTGGAGCATGAGGGAATGAGAGAGTTGCTTAGTTTCTTACATCCTGGGGTGGATCATATTTCAAGAAACACGGTGAAGGATGACGTGCTCAAAATGTACAACAAAGAGAAAGAAAAAGTCAAGCGCGAAATAGAAGGAGTTAAAAGCAGGGTATGCTTGACTTCTGATATTTGGAGCTCTCCTTCTAGTGAGGGCTACATGACATTGACTGCCCATTATGTAGATGAAGAGTGGACTCTACAAAAGAGAATCTTAAATTTCAGGCATGTTCCTCCTCCTCACAGTGGTAGAGTCATTGGTGATAAGTTGATTAACTTTTTGAAAGATTGGGGTATTGATAGAAAAATATTCTCAATGACTTTGGACAACGCTAAATACAAGTTTGGACAACGTTAAATACAATGATGGTGTTGTTGATACATTGAATAGTCATCTCTTGTTAAAGGATGCACTTATGTGTGGGGGTGAGTTTACCCATGTGCGTTGTGTAGCACACATTCTAAATCTCATAGTCCAAGAAGGACTTAAAGTGGTTCAAATTGATGTTGAAAAAATTCGAGAGTGTGTTAAATACATCAAATATGAATCAAGAAAGGTTACTTTTGTAGAATTGGTTTCTCAATTTTCTTTTGGGGGACGTAAGAAAGTACGTCAAGATGTATCAACAAGATGGAATTCAACTTATCTAATGCTAGAGACCGTGTTAGAGCATCGTCGTGCATTTTCTCAAATGAAGCTGGTTGATCCTAATTTCAAGACTTGTCCAATGGAGCGGGAATGGGAAGAGGCTGAGAAAATTTCAAAGTTCTTAAAGCCGTTTTATGAAACGACAACTTTGTTTTGTGGTTGCAAATATCCGACTTCAAACCTTTATTTCTTGAATGTGTGGATGATTGAAATGGTCATTAAAGAGCAAATGGAAAGTGGGGATCTTTAATTGAGTGAAATCGCAATAGACATGATGAGCAAATTTGAAAAGTATTGGGAGAAAGATAGTGCAGTGCTATCGTTGGCCATTGTTTTCGATCCTCGTTACAAGCTCAAAATGGTAGACTTTTGTTATTCCAAGCTTGGCTGCAACCCAGATGAAGTTCAAGAATTGGTGTCAAATGTGCGAGACAAATTGTATCGTCTATTTGGACAGTACAAGAATGTAGCAGCTTATTCACCACACTATCAGTCGACTAGTGCGAGTGTTATGAATACGGGTGAAGAAAGGGATGTGTTATATGTAAGTTTATATATTAATTATTCATGTCAAATAGTAACTTAGTATTACAAAACTTTGATTATACTAATGTATTCAACTTTCTTGCAGGATTTTGATTTTTACCAAAGCCAACACCTTGAACCAAATATAAACAAGTCTCAGTTAGACTTGTATTTGGAAGAGAAACCACTTGATAGAAAGTTGCATGCAAAATTAGATGTTTTAAATTATTGGAAAGGAAATTCCCTTAGATATCCAGAGTTATCTATGATGGCACGGGATATTTTAAGTGTACCAATCACTTCTGTAGCATCAGAATCTGCATTTAGCATAGGAGGTCAAATTTTTGGGAAGTATCGGAACTCATTATTGTCATCTAATGTTGAGGCCTTATTGTGCACGCGTGATTGGCTAAATGGTATAGTTTGTACTTTGATAAATTGTTAGTAATTGATATTCTATTATTTTTCAGACTAAATGACATTTAATTGGTGTATATTGTATACTCATGTTTTATGGTACTTATAATCTTGGCAGTAACAAAGTACGATTCTAATGGAGATGATGATGAGTCCCTCATCGTGGATTTGGAAACTTAAGCGTTGCAAGCAATCAGTCAATCATTAGTACATCCTATTTTATCAATAGGTACGTTTTTTTTTTTTGTTCTATAATCTTGGCAGTAACAAAATGGTAAGTTATCTTGAGCCAACTGGTAACATAGGAAGGAAAATGTCTGTCCGCAGCGCAGGAAGAAGGGAGATAGATTCTTCTCTTGCGAACTGAGCCGGAGAAGTGGAGAACGAAAGAGAAGATTACAAAGACTTTCTTGAACGTAGAATGTTCGTAGCTGAAGTAATGTTTGAAGTAATGTTCCAGGCTTCCAGCAAAGTTTTCCTTCATCTGTAGTTCTGTACTGTAATGGATTTCATGTAGCAACACTGCAGCAACAATGTTTCATCTTTCTTTCTTTTTTTTCTTTTTTTTTTCCTATGGTTATTTTGCTTAGTTTTGATTGAATCATGGGTTATTTTAAGAGTTAGTGAACTAAAAACATGGGTTTTTGTGATTAACTTTGCAAACTGTGAAATGAACTTGTTCTTGCTACATTTGAATCACGTATTTGTAATTTTCTTAGGGCCCCACCCCCCCCATACGACCCAGCATTTTTTTTGTCAGCGGGTCAACCCGTACCCGACCCGACCCGTTGATGACCTGACCCGCGAGACCCGCCAATGTAATCGGGTTGTAACGGGTTGGACTCGTCTAACTCGCCAACTCGTCTCGACCCGCTTGTACCCGCTTGATTGACAGGTCTACTTGAGACGTGATCTCAAATTCAACTTCAACAACTATCATGTCATTCCATAAGAAGCCTTTGGAAGGGTTGTTCAGATCAGCAAGTGAAATAAGATCAGAGACACCACTTGAATCGGCTGGTGTACGAAACCAGTATGAAACTGAAAAAATAAATAAAAGAAAAAAGAAAGAAAAAAAAAAGAAAACAAAATCACTTGTAAAGAAAAGATTAATTGAGTGTATCATGAGGAATAACAAGACTTTACTTTATCAAGTGATCTAACCTTCTTTTTCTTTGTTATTGTAGCCTGGGAAATGATTGTTTATACGCAGTTTGTACTGCACATGTATTTTCTTTCCCGGGTAAATGATGTTATCAACCATACTTAGATACAAGGAAAGGGTTTTTCCTCCGGAAGTTGAATCACCCTCTGAGTACAGGGTCAATTTCCTGCATTTATTTCAAGAATCTATGTTAATATTAGCGAGATTATTGATTTTAATAATCTGACATGTAATCAGTTAAAATTAACAAGCGATGGGCTTGAGTCAAACACATACCATTTCTGTTCACCAATGAGAAACGCCTCTGAACAACGTGGTCTACTGTCTGATAGCGAAAAGCTTGGCAATTTCCACGTGTAAATATTATACTCGGGGTTTGCAATGATGGAAAGAGTCTCACTATATAGACAACAATTGTTCGCAAAGTGAGTCATTGCTTGGATCAAGACAACTTGTGGGTTTGTTGGGCTCCACAATTACAGGAGCCGTCCTTTGGAACACATTCATGAATTGTCTGAACCAATTATCATGAGGTGTCAATAATTGTACATCATGCTCATTATCTTGTTCAATATTTTTGACTTCGATCACCTCCACTCCAAATAAGCAGGAGTCATCTTCAGAAAGATACCCTTTTGTGATACTGAGATCACTCATAGATATCAATCTGTCAAAACCGCACTCACTTTTAATATCATTAGTGCGCCAGTGTCGATCATCATCTACGTATTGAACATTAGAAAAAAATTATGACTATTAAGAAAATATTTATAATTACATGGTAGAGATTTTGTAAATATACCTTCAGTGAAGAAGTACTGATCTTTGTTGTAATCATACACAAACATTTTGAAGTTAATCTTCACATGTGAACCAACAGCAAGCGTGCTGTTTTCACCGAGTGTCAAGTAAAGGGAAACGTGGCCCTCGTCTCCATGTTTTACATTGCCATTTGGATAAATAACAAGTCTCCTGTGGAAAATTGATGAATATTTTTTTGACTGTATAAGATGATGAAGCAATCACAAATAATGATCTGAGACTCACCATGTATGGCCAGCTGCTTCAAATGATTCAGAATCATATCTATCAATTTTGGTGTTGGCTAAGGTAAAATTCTCTAGTTTTAATTCTGCAATGAGCTGGGACGGCCTTCCTGTAACCTGTCTTCCTTACTGCCACAGTTCACAAATAAGCATACGAAAAGCTCCCTTAACTAGTGATTAAAGAGACAGATTCTGTATATAATTGATCCAAAAACGAAATGTGCAGAAATGATATCTAGCCAAATAGATTTACGGAAAAACTTAATTAGACTAATTTTAAGATACCATAGACTAGGAGATTAACCGTTCAAACTCGCCAACAAGTTTCTTGCCAAAATTAAATTGTGAAAAGATTTGAACTTTCTCATTGTATTATACAAGTTGTATACAACCCAAGATTACATTTTCTTTCCTTTCAATTCTTTTATTTTTTGGATTCTTAATAAGACAGAGAGAGAGAGAGAGAGAGAAAGATGGTTTACCCATGTTTGTGTTTGCCTTGTTGTGTCTAGGATCCAGAAAAGAGAAAGTATTTGAGAGAGATATGTGGCTTAGAAATGTGTAAAGGCCTCTTATATATATACTCCATATATATATATGGGAAAATTGCAATTTAGTTACCTGAGTTTGTCATCATGTTTCAATTAGTTATCCAATTTGTGTTTATTACAATTTGGTTACTGAATCTGTCTTTTGTTGGAATTAGGTGTAATTTTGGACAGAGCGTTACAAACCTAACGAAAATGGATGGAAAACGTAACAAGCTTCTTTCAAAATTGCATTGATCATCCCTACAATTTAAATTATCCCACTACACCCCCTAACTCTTAACAACTGTTAAAAAGCCACACGTCTATGCGTGGCATAACTCATGAACAAATCCAACACAAATATTAAATCACAGTTTCGCATACACACAAGCACACTCATCATTTCTTTGTTTTGCCTTCGCCAAAATGCATATAGAGAACAGCTGACCACCTCCAAGTCTAGACATTGGCAAAATTAATTTGGAATTTTTCCCTTAGGGCCCCCAGGCCCAGATTTTATTACACATAAAACCTAGCCCAGACCAAATGCCAGATAAAGCCTTCACCCGAGATCAAAATTCCTCCCACACCCCTTGCCTCACTTAGCTTCCTTTGACTGGTCAAACATAACACCTACATTACCCAAACTACCCCTGACACCAACAAAACCCTCCCCCTCCTCCTTCCCCTCTCACTGGCGATCTCTCACACGCACTCTCTCTCTCTCTCTCTAAAAAAAACGGACACACACACACCGACGCTCTTCATTTTCCAAGCGAATAGCACCACCATATCCGGCGCCCCATCTTCTCAGTCTCCGACGCTGGCTCCGACCGATGATTCTCTCTCCTCAGACCAAATGTTTACACAGTCGACCTTTACAGATCCGTGTAGATCTGGCGCCTTCGTCTCCGATCTGGCTCCGACCGATGATTCTCTCTCTGATCAAGTACCTAACACCGGCGACGTTTCTCTTTCTTCGATCAGGCGCCTTCGTCTCCGATCTGCGTAGATCCGTCTTCCTCGTCTCCGGTGCACAAAGATTTTTGAAATCTCCAGATCCGGCTCCGGCGAAATCAGAAATCTCCAGATCCGGCTCCGGCGAACTCAGGTTTGCTGATTTTGAAGAGTGATTGTAGGAATTTGATATTGTAGAGACTTTGTGTTTTTTTGACTGTAGCATTTGTTAATTGCACATTCCGAGTAATAATATGAGCTGAGATTTGTGCTTTTTTTAATTGCTCTACTGTACTGTAGACCTAGTTGGCATTGTAATGTTCATAGCTATTTGGTTTATAATTTGATATTTGCAGGGATAATTTCATAATATTGCAAGCAATTATAGGTTCATTGGCAGACCTAGTTGGCATTGTAATGTTCAGATTCATGTTCATGAGACTTTTCAGTTGTTCGAGCAAAAAGTTTTATTAATGTTTATAAGACTTTTTGACTCTTATATGTTAATTATGTATCAGTTAGATGTAATATACTGTATGTGGTTGCATCGCATCGTTGATTATCATCAGTTATAAGAGTTTTGACTCTTATATGTTAATTATGTATATAAGACTTTTTGACTCTTATATGTTAATTATGTATCAGTTATAAGAGTTTTGACTGCTGTTTGACCAAGTTTGACCATTTTTTTATTTTTATTTTTTTTGTAAAAAAGTGAAAAAAGTGTTTTTTGTAACTCTTATATGATAATTATGTGTAAGTAATAAGAGTTTGACTGCTGTTTGACCAAGTTTGACATTTTTTTTATTTTTTTTTATAAAAAATGGAAAAAGTGATTTCTTTTTACTCTTATGTGTTAGTTATAAGAGTTTTACTGATATTTGACCAAGTTTGACCAAAAAAATATTAGTTTTTTTTTGTACAAAATGAAAAAATATTAGTTTTTTTTGTACAAAAATGAAAAAAGTCTTATAATATGAAAAAATTAAAATTGATTCTTAGTCTTATACGAGTAAATACATAAGATTAATGTCTTATTGAACCTGTTCATAAGACTTTGTTCTTATGACTAATAATGTGTATTATAAGAGCTATTTTCAGTCTCATTAAAACATGATTATTTGAACCTGTGTTCATAAGATTATGTGTCAGTTTATAAGAGTTTTTTACTCTTATATGTCAATTATATGTCAGTTTATAAGAGTTTGACTGTTGTTTGACCAAGTTTGACCAAAAAAATATATTATTTTTGTAAAAAAATGAAAAAGTATTTTTTGTAACTCTTATATAATAATTATGTGTAAGTAATAAGAGTTTGATTGCTGTTTGACCAAGTTTGACCTAAAAAATTTGTAATTTTTTTTGTAAAAAAATTGGAAAAAGTGAAGTTTTTACTCTTATGTGTTATTTATAAGAGTTTGACCGTCGTTTGACAAGTTTGACCAAATTTGACTAAAAAAATTATCATTTTTTTTAAAAAAATGAAAAAAGTAATTTTTGTAACTCTTATATGATAATTATGTGTTAGTTATAAGAGTTTGACTGCTGTTTGACCAAGTTTGACCAAAACATTTATTATTATTTTTGTAAAAAAATGGAAAAAGTGAAATTTTTGACTCTTATCTGTTAAGTTATAAGAGTTTGACTGCTGTTTGACCAAGTTTGACCATGTTTGACCAAATATTATTAATATTTTTTTCTAAAAAAAATGAAAAAAGTAATTTTTTGACTCTTATATGTTAATTATGTGTTAGTTATAAGAGTTTGACTGTGGTTTGACCGAGTTTGACCAAAATAATAAAAAAAATCCTAAAAAAAAATGAAAAAAATATTTTTTTTGACTCTTATATATAATTATGTGTAAGTTATAAGAGCTGACTAGGATTTGACCAAAAAAGTAAGGATGGGAGGAGATATGAGGGTATTTTAGTCTTCTTGCATCTTTTTGCTGGTAAGGAGTGGGAGGAGATATGAGGGCATTTTAGTCTTACTGCATCTTTTTACTAGTGAGGGGTGTATGGGAAATTTGGTATCTGGCTTTTCTTTATATGGGTTTGTATCTGGGCTCAGGGGCTCTAGAGTCCAAAGCCCAAATTAATTTCCTTGGTTTTAAAAAATGTAATATTTTTACACTAAAATTATTAAAATTAAAATTTTGACCCCTTTCTGCTACAAAATAATTGGACTGTGCTACAATTTTTACCCACATTTATGCGAATTTAGACTACCATGGTACCATGTGCCACTTCCTGCTTTATGCTCCATTTAAACCCCTTAAATTAATGAAATCCTAGCTCTGCAGCTACCAAAATCAGAACTAAGAGAGAACGATGAGATGAAAATAATACTAATCAGAAAATGTCACTATACCAAAATAATATGAATAATTTGTAAGAAAAGTACCATAAAAATAGAGCGTAAATTGAATGAATTTCAACACAAACATCCACAATCTTTCAAAAAAAAACACAAAGACACAGACACACACTTAATGTGTGTCTAAGCATTTGTGACCTAGAGACAGTAGGGGGTGGTGACTGGTGAGAGCTAGTATTTGGACATTCATTTAGGGATAGAGGGAGTAGTATTTTAACATTCGTTAAGAGATTCCGGAATAAGCTTGTTACATTTTTCATCCATTTTCGTTAGTTTTTTAACGCTGCATCCAAAATTACACCTGATTGCAACAAAAAGACACATTCAGTAATCAAATTGTAACAAACACAAATTGGATAACCAATTGAAACATGATGACAAACTCAGGTAACTAAATTGCAATTTGCCCATATATATATATATATATATATATATATATATATATATATAGTTGATCACGACCCCTAAACCCCCCTGATTTTCTTAACTTAAAATGAAACTTTTATGTGCATTTTATGTGTTCGAAAATATTTTTATGACTTGCATATATTATTTGAGTATATGTGTTAGTTAATGTGTTCCATGTTTCGATGCTTCGAAAGTATGTGTATGATCCATCTCATGTGTTATCTGAGGTTCCCGAGGATATTGAACCAAGTATGTCCTATGAGGAGCATCCAGTTCATGTGATTGATTCTAGAATTTGAGAATTGAGAACTAAAAGTATTCCTCTTGTTAGAGTTGTGTGGAGGAACCATAATGTGGAAGAATCAGCTTGGGAGCTTCGGGATGAAATAGAAAGAAAGTATCCTTAAATGAGTATATTAGTATATTTTATTTTGAGTTGGTTTTGGGGGAAACTAGTTTCCCCCTAATGTTAAAAAAAGACCGGTTTTGACAAGCAATAATGAACCAAACTTCAACCTTTTTTAAACCGGTTCGGTCCAACATCTCGCTCATTAACAAAATTAGGGCATAAAACGTGGAAAACACTAGTAGCCGCCGACTGTTCCCTTCTTCTGGAATCTCTCTCTCTTTTTCTCTCTCTCCATCTCTCTACCGCCATTGCAGACGAGATGAGCTTCAAAAAAACGATTGAAAAGGTATGAATCTTTACAAGTTTGTTCATCAATTATCACTTTTTTTTTTAATTTGAAATTGAAATTGATATTCGAATTCTCTAACTGATCTAATTGAAATTGATTTTTTCCTTATAGAAGATGGATATGGAGATGGAGATAGTAGATCACAATGTCCTTGAACCAGACAGAGTGAGATTGAAAAAGACAATGAAAATCAATTTGAAGAGATGGATATCTTCATTTGGCTCAAAAACACAAAATCTACACTTAATTTGAATCCTGTAGTCGTTTGCTGCTCAAATTGAAATGGAGATGTTCAAGCTGCTCAAATGAATAGAATTGATTTGGTGTAACTTGTTGTTTAGTATAGTAACTTGTTGTTTAGTATAGTAACTTGAAGTTTTAGTATTGTAACTGATTTTTATTACAATACTTTATTTTTTATAGTGCAGCCTGGTGGTTAATCAAGCTATGTGTGTATCAGATCTATACTTAGTATTTTAGTAGCGTAAACTTGGTGTTTAAGCAGACAAACTTGATATTATAATAACATTGAAATAAAACATTTTGAATATCGAGTTATATATATAAATTGGTGTTGTTTTAGTTTAGTAACTTGGTGTTTTAGTATTGTACACTACATATTTTTAATACAATAAACTTGGTGATTTGTTAGTGCAAGTTGCTGGTTAAAGATGTTATGCTATATCAGATATATACTTGGTATTTTTAGTAGTGACTTGGTCTTGGAACAGACAAAACTTAGTTATTATAATAACCATGCAATTCTATTGACAAAATAAGCATTTTGAACATCAACTATAATATAACTTAGTGTTGTTAGTGTAGATACTTGGTGTTTTACTATTTTAACTTTATGTTTTAGTACAGTGACTTTGTGTTTAGTTAGTGAAGCATGGTGGTTAATCAAGTTATGCAGTATCGGAACTACACTTGGTGTTTTATTAGTGTAACTTTGTAATTTAACAGACAAACTTGATATTATAATAACCGTACAATTTCGTTTGAAACAAGCAGTTTGAACATGAGCTTATAATACAACTTAATACACATGTTTAATCATAAAAAACAGCAAGTTAATAAGTTAAAATAATGAGTTTGGACTTAAAAACAATAAGTTACAATTTCACTGACTAACACCCTTTCTAGACCTAGTTTGCTGACATATGCTGCAGTCGAACCATCAGCTTTCTTCCTCTTCTTCTCCTCGTTGTCTTTGCTCCCAATAACCTTGTCAATGTGATCATGTTTGATTGCCGGAAAGTCATCAAGTTTATTCAACAAAGACTCATTTGCTTGTTTAAATCACTTAGTAACAAGTACCAAACTCAACATAACTAAACAAGCATCACAAAAACATAACAAAAAATGCTTGAAATCAACACAATAAGCGAACAAAATAGAGTGAGAATCAAGCGGAAAAAGCTTGAAATCAACACATACCTCCATCATGCCCGTCCTCTTCTTCATTACATATTTCTTTGCGTTTGGATTTGAAATCAACCTCATTCTGCTTGAAATTGAGTGCAATCGAGTGAAATAGAGTGAGTATGACCGTCGTTAGGTCTGAGAGAGAGTGAGATGGAGATAGCGCGGCGACGGTTAGTCGGGGAGTGAGAGAGATGGAGATTTAGGTCGAAGAGTGAGAGAGATGGAGGCGCTAGGTCTGAAAGAGATGGAGAGAGCACGGTTAGAGATGGGAGAGAGAAGAGTCGTACATCCAAAGCCGCATAAAAGGCCGGTTTACAAAAATTTTGATCGAATTTTTTTAATGAGCGAGAACCGGTTCAGAAAAGGTAGGAGTTGGTTTGATGGTTGTCCAAAACCGGTCTTTTTTTAACATTAGGAGGAAACTAGTTTCCCCCAAAATTTTGTGTTTTATTTTTAACTCTTGCAACGTGTCTTTAGTTCAAGTGACCGACCGACCGACTCCCTAGCTATTATAATTTGACAAAACTCACTGTTCCATTACTTTACCAAACATTATTAGAAAAGCTTGAGAAAAATAGAAGAACTGCACAAGGGTTTTGTCGATCAAATATTTTCCATAAAATCGTTTCAACCTCATTTCGACTACGAACATCGCACAACAGTTAAATTCTACTATGTGATCCTTGCTGCCGAACCAGATTCATTTTAATTGAGGTTTTCGCTACTATTAGGTAAGTTACTAATTCCCCTTTAAATGTTAAAATGGTCATATATGTTATACCTGATACTTGTAATTATTATTTTGTGATTCGGGTAATATTTGCGATACTTGTTTATTTGGGACAAAGGGAGTATAATTATACTGGGTAAGTGACGTGGTTTGTATGCAAGGATGTATATGGAGTATGTTTATATCCTGAGAATATTAGTATAAGTGTTTGAAAGTATACTCCTACTTGTGGGACGGTAAAATATTAACTTGGTTTAAATGTTAAATAAGTATATTATAAAAATTATACTATTATTCTTGGGACGGGGAAATGAATGAAAGTATATATAGGTACTCCTAAGATTTAGAACGAAAGGAGTGAAAATCGGACCCCAAAACAGGGAGTTTGAATGTGTGCGGCCGAACATTTTATAAAATTGTCCGTTTTACGTTCAATCTTCCGGAGTCCATAACTTCTTCATCCGGACTCCGTTTTGGACGTGTAAACTATTGTTGGAAAGATCTTTTCGAGTACTATGAAATGGTTCTATTGGCCGCATGGTTCCAGATCAGAATGGTTGTCTTTTTGTTGAGGTTTAAGATCAAGGTGTAGTCTCAGTCTAGGTTCCGTAGTACTATTCTAGTTGACTTAGTTGGGCACCGTGGAACACTCTAGTGTTTGTTAATAGTTCTTTTGTGAACAAATGAGTTGGGATGTGGAATTTAACTAAGTATTAAATGGGTATTATGGAACATCCTTTTGATGTGTTTTGGATTAATTGTGAATTGGTGCAAGCTTGTGAGGTGACTTAATGTCATTAATAAAGGATTGTGTTGTGACCTAATGTCAATGGTGTGAACTCTTTTATGAGTAACGTGTTTGCATCTTTTGAAGTGTTTGACTTGGTTCCTTATTTTAGAATCATTTCCCTAGTTGTTGTTGTTTAGCAAGTATTTAATACTGTGCTTTCGTGTAAAGTCCATTGGTCTTGTGTTGTTGAGTCGGGCAGTGGAAAATTATAGGGGTACAGTTAAGTTCCCTATAAGATTTTCCATTGGTACCTTGAGTCGGGAAGTGGGAGAATTATAGTGGGCACACAAGCCAAGTTCACTATAAGTTGTCCACTGGTACCTTTATCCTCAGTCCAGATTGGCCTTAGATGGGATGAACTCGCTCCCTTGCGTGAGCATTTAGGGGTATGACTTTGTGTCATTTTCTCCCGCTATTGTTGTTGTTGTGTTATATGGTTCCGGAACCTTCTTCAGCTATTGATGCTGCCCCGTTGTTACTTTGGTTCTATTGGTTATGGTTTGGTTTTCGGGATCCCGGCTTCAGCTATTTATGCTGCTTAGATGGTTTTCTCAACTGGTTTTCTCAGATGGTATTCTCAGATGGTTATGTTACTTCGGTAAACCTTGGCTTGGTATTCTCGTAGGAGTGTTTACTCCTACACTATGTGTTGTATGATGAGTTGGTTGTTATTTCCAATCGGTATGGGACGGTTGGCGATAGGGAGCCTCTCATGTTATGTGCTATATGCTATATGATTATTTGTTGATATTGTTTCTTTATGATTATCATATCAGCATGTAACGTAGTTGCATTTTAGTATCTTACTGAGATTCATTCTCACCCCTTATTTGTTTACTGTTTTAGATAAAAGCAAGTCCAGGGGATAGGACACTTTGGCACGGGAGGACGTTGAAAGTGGTAAGAGTTGGGTTTTGTTTTGTCAAGGTTACATTACATAAATGTATAACCTTTTGGGTAGAGTTTCCTTGACTTCATCGTCTTGTAACACCTATATTTTGGATAATGTTGGTGTGAGTACATTTGTATAAATGTTTGTAAGCCTTCGGGCTAAATAGTTTCGTTTGTGAAAGTTTGTTTGAAAGTCAGTGGAAGTCTTTGAACTTCAAGTGTGGATTTGTTAAACTTTATGAAAGTATATTTCGAAAAATTTTCTAAAGGTGTTTTATAACGTCTTCCAATCGTGTCCCGAGGGTGGGGCCAAGTAGGACCACGGGTCTGGGGGAGGTGTAAATATCAGAACCCTTAATTAGTTATCGTCTATCAGCTAATACTTGGCAGCTATCATAGATTTCTTTCATTGTTAAATATCAGAACCCTTGATTAGTTATAGGTGAGGTGTAAATATCATTTTTATTTGATGTATCATGTATCAACTTGCTTTTATTCAATTGTTGGAATTTCTATACAAAGTAACGACAATACTTTTATTGTTAAGGTCTTTTTGAAAGTGAAAATAAAGCCAATGAATACTCAATATATGATGTTCACTGTCTTGATCATATAAGAACATTAGTGTGAACACTCTTTCTTGCCAAATTTTGAGCATGCAACAACCTTCCATTCAGATGTATATATCTAACAGCCATCATCTAGCATTATTTGTCCACAGTATAATGTGTACAAATTAATCAAAGTGAGCTTCTAATTGTCCTTTTAGCTTCTAACAACTGTTTTTTGTTCTTTCTTCAAACCAATGTAGACAGTATTTTGCAAGGGTGTCTGACTTTGCCAATATTAAAATAAATCAAATAAGTTGGCAACGAGTCCGTTCTGTGTGTATGTGACCCAATAGGATTATACTAAGTTTTTTCTTCGTTCTGTGTGTGTGACCCAAACCCTCCGTACGGATCCTCCAGCAGGATCCAGTTTTTCTTCCTTTTTTTTCGCTCCTTTTAATTATCCGTTTTGTGTGTGTGACCCAATAGGATTATACTAAGTTGGCAATGAATCCAAACCATTCAAACCTCGTAAGTCTTAAAGGAAAGGGTAAGGCTTACGTTCTAAAAATTGTTATTGATAAATCACTTAATAATTTTTCAATTACAAATTTTAGAATTTCATTAGAATGATTAGATTCACACTAATGTTTGGTCAAAGTTCATTTTTGTTGACCGTAAAAAGTCAAAATGAGACTATCTTTCTGAGATAGAGGTAGTATATATATGTCTTAGTCATAATATTTTTTTGCATAAAATGGGGGTAATATTTTTTGTATAAGAACATTAGTGTTAACACTCTTTCTTGCCAAGTTTTGAGCATGCAACAACCATCCATTCGGATGTACTCCCTGTCCCATTTTAAACTTGCAAAAATTCTCATTTTGGTCGTCCAATTTTAAACTTCAAAGCCTAAAAAGGAAAGTTTTTAACACTTTTTTATTTGTAGACCCCACATGTCATACTCACAACAATTACCCACTAACTATTATCTACCCCACTTTCTCTCTCTTACCAAACCATCTACACTCACAACACATCACCTCTTTCTTAATTCTTGAACCAATTTTTTTTTTGAAGTATAAAATGGGACGGAGGGAGTATATATCTAACAATCTACCCAACAACCATCCTTGGCATGTTTTAAATCCCAACAACCATCATCTAGCATTATTTGTCCACAGAAGTTAGAGAAAAGTTTTTCTCTCCCTAGGATTTCTCTCCTAGGCGCTTCTGCTGATAATTATGTATTGAGTTCAACTATGAATTAAATTTGAAAAAAAATAAAAATAAAAAAATAAAAAAAAATTAATCAAAGTGAGCTTCTAATTCTCGTTTTAGCTTCTAACAACTGTTTTTTTGTTCTCTCTTCAAACCAATGTAGACAGTATTTTGCAAAGGGTGTCTGACTTTGCCAATATTAAAATAAATCAAATAAAAAATATAATGCAACATTTTCTTCTAACGTGACTTTTTTTTTTTAGCCTAACAAATAAATCGACGGCTGTAGTTAGGTGCTTTGAATCCACGGCTTGGTGACTTGTCCAAGAGGTAATATTCTTCTTTTAAATCAAACATACTTATTTAAATAGCTGGTACATATTTCATCTCCACGATTGTGTTGAGGGAAGATAGAAATATAATTTGGCGAAACCTAGATCGCTCATTTTTTCATTGCAGGAAGGAAGGACTTTATAGAAATGTCTTCGAGGGGTAAACCACCTACAACTCTTCTTGTTATATTATAAATCTTTTTTTATCTTCAAGTTTTCTGGTACTAGATGATTAATTTTTACAAGGTATAAAACAGGGACTTCAAGAACTTTACGAACCGCTCCTCCAGCGCACTATATAGTTAAGATAGAGGCCTTTTCACTACTTGTTAATAAAGATATCGGGAAGTACGACTCGGGGGTATTCGACGTTGGTGGCTATAAATGGTGAGTTCCCCCCCCCCTTTCACCTTTGTACATTAATATGTATAAAAATCATCAACAGTATTTATGTTATTGTTTGTTATTATGTTGTAAATATATACTCCCTCTCGTCCAAAATGGTTGTCGCTTTTGGAGAAATCTTTTGATCTAAAATAATTGTCACATTGACTCTAAAACATTCAAACTCCTATGTTACCCTTACATTGAGATTTGATTTAATACTGTAATTGGTTTGTTGTGTGAAGAAATGTAGGAGAGAGGTGAAATAAATAACAGTAAATATTAAGGAGTAAATAGTAATAAATGGAAGTGTAGGGACTTAGTTGTAAAAGTCAGTTAGTTTGTTAGAATTGTTGTTAGTTTGTTACATAGTTTGTTAGAGCAAGTGGGTTAAATGTGTAAGTGGATGAGTTAGTATATAACTCAGCCATTCATTGTAATCAGTAACAATTCAATAAGATCAATATCAGTTTCTCTCTCTCCCCTAATATCTCTCCCGTCTCTCTGTCTTCCTCATAGATTCCGCCACCACCATAGGTGGTGGTCCGGCCACCATAACAACCACAATAAACCTTCCTCTACTACATTTCTAAAACTATCATGGTATCAGAGCCACCGATTTGGTGGCCTGATTGCCCAATTTTGCTTCCGCTCACAAAATCGAAAAACTAGGGTTTCGAAAATTGAATCGAAATCACTCAATATTTTTCTCCGGCGAAATCACCGGTCAATCTATCTTCTTCTCCACAAAATTCCTTCATTGAAACCTTCAGAAACACCAAAATATCAATTACCTACAAAACCTAGGGCTCTGAAAATTTCAAAGCCGAAAATAATTCTGTTCAAATTTCCGGCGAATTGCCGGTCGAATAACCTCTTCTCCGTCATGAACCTCCATTCCTAATGAATTTCCTCACAAATACTTCGTTCAGCAGCAGATCTGGACGGTAGCAGCAGTTTCCACCGGCGATTTCACAACTCTCATCGCCGGATCTTCGTTTGACAGCGACGGCATCTTCTACAACTGCATCTCCAGTTGCAGCGGCGGAAAATCTTCCGATCGTCTTCATCTCCGTCGATGATTGTTCTTCATCAGATCTGTTCCGTCATTACCTCCGTCTCAGTCCGCCGACGCCGAATCTGTCATGTTCTCCAGCTAAAACGCGGAGATCCGTTTCGGTTAGTTCTCGGATTGAAGATTTATACGAGGTTTTAATACTCCTGTTTGCGTCAGATTTGTTTTTTCTTTACAAATTTTTTCTTCACAGTTAGGCCTAAATTTAGGCTTAGATTGATGATGATGTCTCGGTTGTGATTTTCACCGAGTTAGGGTTTCAACTCACTGAGTTGATTTGGTTTTGCAAATAACTCACCGAGTTAGTGAGTCACAAATGTGGAGAGCAGATTGGTTTCTCTCTGTTTCCAAAATTTTCAGAGTTTGAAATGACAATGGATTGATTGGGAATACTTGTGACTTTGAGTCTCGGATTCTCATCGATATTGGAAGGTCATTTGCCTTCAACAACTACAATTTTGGGGAGTTCATCAAGTGTGTTCTTCTTCAATTGCCAAATATGGAGATAGCTTTTCAGGGATTGGCTCCTGTTTGGGCTTCTCAACAACAATGCAGATTTGTGCTTCAACAATTCATGGCATGGAATCTAATGTAATAAATGAAAGTGTATGGACTTGAGTATAAAAGTCAGTTAGTTTCTGTTAGTATTCCTGTTATATTCCTGACTGTATTCTTCAAATCGGACACTTCACGAATGTTGCGTGTACGATTTGAGGGGGGATATTAAGGAGTAAATAGTAATAAATGGAAGTGTAGGGACTTAGTTGTAAAAGTCAGTTAGTTTGTTAGAATTGTTGTTAGTTTGTTACATAGTTTGTTAGAGCAAGTGGGTTAAATGTGTAAGTGGATGAGTTAGTATATAACTCAGCCATTCATTGTAATCAGTAACAATTCAATAAGATCAATATCAGTTTCTCTCTCTCCCCTAATATCTCTCCCGTCTCTCTGTCTTCCTCATAGATTCCGCCACCACCACAGGTGGTGGTCCGGCCACCATAACAACCACAATAAACCTTCCTCTACTACATTTCTAAAACTATCAGTAAACTTGGTAGCTTTGTCATTAAGCCCCTACTTTAATTATCATTCGTAAAAATCGTGAAAAAAGTGACATCTATTTTGGACCGGAGGAAGTACTTCAATTTTTGGTTAGGGTTTAAGGAAAGAACATACAGCATAAAGATAATTATGATCGAACTTTGCCCAAAGATTTTGAAAAACTAATAAGATTCTAAAATTATTAGGATAATTTAATTAACATAATATTGTAATAACTTTGTGTGACCCTTGTTATAGGAAACTGTGTCTCTACCCAAATGGACGAGGCATCAAAGATCACGTATCTCTCTTTTTGATGATCGCAGACACATCAAGTCTTCCCTATAGTTGGGAGGCTAATGTAAACTTCAAAATGTTTGTGCTTGATCACAATGAGGATAAATTCTTGACCATTCAAGGTAGCTCCATGGTTCTAACTTGGTTATCATATTATTCAGTTTGTATCATCAAACTAATACTTTGTCCTACTTTCATTTCTTTTGTCCCGAAAAGAAATGTCAAGAAATATCAAAAAAATTCAATCAAGTAAATTTCCAACTTAACTATTATCCGTAGCTCTTCCTGACTTTATGCATGAATATGTAGAGAGCGATGGTAAAGTATGGCGATTTACAAATACAAGACTTGAGTGGGGATATTCCCAATTACTATCACATGAAGAGCTGGGCAATTCAGGATACCTTGTGGAAGATAAGTTTACTTTTGGGGTTGAGGTATCCTTGGTTAATTATACAGGTAGAAGTGAAACTTTTTACAGGATAAAACATCCTAATGATGCTACTTTCTCATGGCCGATCCATAAATTTTCTGAAAAATCGAGAGAACAAATCTACTCCGACGTGTTTACAGTTGCTGAGTGTAAATGGTATGAAAAAATTCAGATGCTTCTAGTTGAGTACCCTACATGTACTACAGATTCCCTAAATTTGCTCACCCTTTTTTAAAAAACATGGGATATTGCAGGAAGTTAGTTCTGTATCCAATGGGACATAAACATGCCAAGGGTTCACACCTATCAGTATATCTAACGTTGGCGGAACCATTAAGACTTCCCCCTGATCGGAAAATATTTGTCGATTTCATATTGAGGATTAAAAATCATTTTGGGGGAAAGCATAAGAATCACGCTTCAAGAGGTGATCTCATTTTCTTTTTTCCTAACTAATAAACTGATAAAATGTACTCCCTCTATCCCGGAATGTTAGTCTTTTATTCATAGTTAACTAGTAGGTAACCCGTTTCGTTAATGTTTTTTGTATTTTTCTTTTTTGATTTTTAATTGATAAATTAACATAATAATTTTATTTGAAAATATATGTATTTTAAATTAATCAAAACATTTTCATAGCTTTGGTTGTACATAGTTGTAATACATATTTTTTTAATTAATTTAGAAGTACATTTAAGTTTGTTGTATGAATATTTCAAAAACCTTAATGGTATTAATAGTAATAGTTAACGTATATATTAACTATTATGATTAAATAATATAATTAATATATATTGTAACAATTTTGATTAACTAATACTATTAATAATAATAATTTTATATTGTAACTATTATTAATATTATTAGTTAGTTATAATAGTTAAATACTACTTCCTCCATCTCGGAGTAACAGTCATACCTCTCATTTACATGGAAATTAAGAAATGATGGAAGTAAAATAAGTGTTGTGAGTGTAAAAGTAAAGTATGAGAGAAAATGAGTGGGAGGGAATAATAAGTTGATTGGTGTTGTGAGTAAGTAATGTAGGAGTGAGAATGAGTGAGATGAATTGTAATGATTCTTTGACATTTTAGGAAAGGAACTCTTACTCTGGGACGTAGGAAGTAATAGTTAACTACAATAATTACCTATTATATTAACTATTACTATTATAAGTATTAGTTACTATAGTAGTTAACTATAATAGTTACCCTATATAGTAACTAATACTATTAGCTAAGAAAAAGAATTTGAAAAGTCTCTTATTTATAAGAGTGGTATTGATGTGGCAACATCAAATGCAACATTTCTCTAAAACTTGTCTATGTTGCAACACCATGGCTCTCCCCACCAACTTTAATAGTATATATATAGAGATTTGAATAAACATTGAACAATAGTTTAGATTCTTTTAATCATCCTAATCAGAATCAAAACTTTGTTATTCAAACACCAATATAAATATTATCAACAACAAAAACAAAAATTTCATTAGGATGATTACATGCAACCTAAATTATTGTTCAAAGTTCATTCGAACTAACAATTGAAAAAGAGGGATTACCATGCCGGGACAGATGGAGTATATTGTAAGAAAATGTTAACCCCCATTTGTTTTACACTTTCTGGTGTACTGTGTCTTTCATGATTTCCTCATATTGTTCTTCTTGCTTATTTCCGGTTTGTAGTCGATTATTGGTTCTCCTCCAGTAAATTTGAGAGCGGGATTCTGCAGCACACGCTGCGAAGTGATATCTTGGACAAAGCTAATGGATTCTTATCTCTTGATGATCAAGAGTCCATAACTATTGAAGCTAAATTTATGTCCATAGCTCAAACGAAGATGTGAGAAGAGTAGTATATGCCTGTTGAGAAGATGATATAGACCATGTCACTGGACACTACTTCAATACGTGGCGTTTCTTGTGGTTGCAATGTTCAATAACCAAAACTAGTTGCGGTACAATTTTACCTTGCTCTTTTGGATGATATAATGTATGCAATAAGTTGTCTTTACTATTTAATTGTTTAGGAGATTGATTAAAGAACTAGGTCTTCTTGGCAATGATGTTAAAGGTCTTTAGGATTCATGTCTATTTATTCATGTTAATTTTTTTAGCTACATATTTCTCACCTTCCTATGTATGTTGAAACAATTATCTCACATCAGAAATTTACTGGTCTTCCCTTCAATATATTATGAATCTTGGCTACTCCTGTCATTGGCAATTAGTTTTGAGTGTTAAGTTTGGAGTCCTAAAACTATAAGGAAGCAAAGAGTATAAGGGTTTAAGTCATGGGGAGTTGGTAGAGGTTAAAAAGGAGTTGAAGGATGAGGAAACAAGTTGCTACGGAGGGCAGACGGCCACACAAAGTGGGACTGTGCGGTCGCCCAAATAATCTAAGAACGGCAGGCTTTAAACTGGTGAAGTGGGCGGCCGCACGGTTTGAGAGTGGGCGGTCGCATACTTTGCCGGGCAGAAACTGAATTTTCTGATTCTGTTTCCTATTTTGATGCAATATCTTCCAAATAGACTTGGGGCTTCTTAGTACTTCTATATAAACATAGATACGACCTTTAACACAATGTAGCATAATATTAAAGAGTGTATAATATAATATTGACTTGGCGACTGCCCGTGGACGCATGCCGTCTCAATAATTATAGGGGCCCTGTGCTAAATATGAAAGTTTAGGGCCTTTGTATTTAAAATTTTACTGAGATAATTGCAATAATGTTTAAGCAATAAACAAATAATTCACTAAAAAGAAAATTATTAAAAAAGCCTTTCTAATTAATTAAACTTTTTTCAAGAAAAGCCCAAGTAAGAAAAAAAGCACCTGAGGCCAAGTAAAGTAAGAGTGAATTGAAAATAATAATTCTCTGCTCCTGCCGGGAAAATAATATATGTACAATAAAAGTGACAATTTGGGGCCCCCAATATTTTTGGGCCCTGTACTATTGGGCTGGTTGCACATGGTCAAAACCGGGGTTGCTCGGACGTAGTTCATGTGTTGAACGAACCAGGTAAACAATTCTTGTGTTCTTGTGTGTGATTCTCTCATTTATTTTGTTTGTGGGTGTTGTATTCTTGATCTTGATTACTAAAGGGGTACCACCAATTTCCAATAACTGGTATCAAGAGCTTTGGTTCGGTGAGGCTTCAAAGTTTCATTCGTTGATATTTGAATCAAGTTCTTGGGGACTTTGTGAAGCAATCAAGATGGGAAAGAACTCGATAAAGAAATTCAGCGGTGTGAATTTCATGTTTTGGAGGACAAGGATTAAAGATTACCATTATTGTAAGGATCTTCATAAGCTCTTGGGCGAGAAACCTGCACACATGTCAAAGGGGGGTTGGGAGACATTGGATCGTAAGGCGTTAGGAGCGGACCGCCTTAATCGACGATGTTGCATGGAACGTGATGGAGGCTAAGACAACAACGGTGGGGATGCTACAGATATTATCAAACATGTATGAGAAGCCGTCAAATATCAATGCGGTGCATTTGATAAAGAGGTTTGCGAATACGAAGAAATTAGAGGGCCAGCTAGCAGTGAGTCATATCGGCAATTTCAAAGGTATGGTGGACCAATTGAAAAGGGTCGATATTACTTTCACTGATGAAGTGCAAGCATGTTTTCTAATAAATTCGTTGCCTAGCAGTTGGGAGGTAACTGTTACGATGATAAGTACGTCGAAGACACCATTAGTATATGTGGAAGTTCGAGATCTCATCCTTGCAGAGGAGTTACGAAGAAAAAATAAAGGGGGAGAAACTTTCGGAGATTTGTTGGGGATTTGGGGGGATCTCCACATCCACTAGCCCATACTAGCAGTCATTAATATGGAGAAAATAAATCAACACATGAAATAATATGAAAGAATAAATATAACTGATGTTTGATAACCCAATTCATCAACACATGACTACATCTAGGGGCACTTAGCCAGGATATCATTATAATAATATATGTAAATATTACAACATAGCACATGCATTCACATATATCTAGCATGGCTACTCTACATGAACAATCTCTCATACATATTATCTAACCTCCCCAAGAACACACAAACAACATGACCATGGCCGAGTTGTAGGATCACCCCCCATGGCTCTCCTAGGCCCCCCGCCCCCTCCTAAACACTATTTTGTGGATCTTCTTGATATCTTAACTCTCTTCTATCAAGCACCCAATATTATGGACGAATTTATGCTTATATAGGTGTACAAACAAGTCCTAAACCAATACTTGGAAGAATTCACGTCAAACCAGGAAACTAGGTCGATCTGGACCAAAAAACTAGAGGTGGGGCCGGGTCCCTAAGTAGGTCCGGTCGGATCCTACCTAGGTCCAGCTGCGTAGCATAGTTGGTCTGCCTGGATCTCCTTCCTCCATCCCATTTTTTGGTTTCCTCATCCGTTTTGACTTCTCCTCGATTCCTTCCAACCCCGTATGGTTTGAACTCCTTTTCCCCCTCCGTCTCCTCACGGTTTTAAGAATCCACTCCCAACAAGATGGTGCTGCACTTAAGGTGGATAAAGGTAGAGGAAAGGGAGGACCGAAGAAGGAGCAAAATAAATCGGTCATGTGCTACAATTGTGGCGCGAAGGATTGTATTAGTTATGATTGCTCAGAGAAGGAACATGATGGTCATGCAAACGTGGTGGATGATGGGGATGTATTAATCCTAGGATAGGAGAAGTCGGGTGATGCTTGGGTGTTGGATTCGGGAGCTTCTTGTCATGCTTGTGGTGATGCAAAGGCGATGAAGCATTATAAACTGGGCAATTTTAGAGTTGTTTATCTTGGTGATAATTAACCATTGAAGATCAAAGGTAAGGGGAATGTGATGATGAAGACACCGAGTGGGGCTATTTTACAACTACACGATGTGATGTTCCAAAATTTTTAGTAAGAGTGTGATTTATGTTGGACAACTAGATGACGAAGGATATGTAGTAGATGTTGAACTCTACCTACAACGTCGATGTTCGCTCAGGAAGGAGCAAGAGGCGTGAAGAACAACTTAGTAGGGTAAAAGGGAGAGACATCAACTAACGACATGTTAGGGGGCAGAGTGACTCAAAGTTGATCAACGCAGTGTGTAAGTTAAGTGGCCCTAATAGAGAGCAGGATCAGACCAAGAGAAGACATTGGAAGAAACAAGGTGTGTTCGAGTTTCTTCGGAAAGCATTGCAAGGGAGGTGTGTCTGGAGGGAGAAGGCGAAGTTAGACTTGCGGGTAGAAATAAAGGTAGAACTTGATTTGGGGAGGCAAGTAGAATCTAACATGAAGGGGTTGAAGCGTCGGTTGGTTTCAACTCGTCTTAGCACTTGAGCGGGGAGACTCGTCAATGTCAAGTCAATAATGGGAGACAAATGTGTTCGAAGGGGTTCATTCCATGGTGAGAGTTGACCGGTTATTCTATGTTTATGGTTTTAGTCTCCAGGTGGGAGATTGTTAGGTTTGGAGTCCTAAAACTATAAGGAAGCAAAGGAGAATAAGGGTCTATGTCATGGGGAGTTGGTAGAAGTTAAAAAGGATTTCAAGGAGGAGGAAACAAGCATCTACGTAGGGCAGGCGGCCGCATATGGTGAGAATGTGCGGTCGCCAAGTAATCCGGGAAAGACAGACCTTAAATTGGTGAAGTTGGCGGCCGCACACTTTGAGAGTGGGCAGTCGCACTCTCCTCCGGGCAGAAACCGATTTTTTTTTTATTTAGTTTCCTATTCTGATGCAGTCTCTTCCAAATAGACGTAGGGCTTCCTTGTACTTCTATATAAGCATAGATACCACCTAGAACACATTGTAGCGTCATATTAAAGAGTGTTTAATATAATATTGATTTAGCAATGGCCACCGGACGTAGTTAATGTGTTGAACGAACTGGATAAACAGTTCTTGTGTTCTTTTGTGTGATTCTCTCATTTATTTTGTTTGTGGGTGTTGTATTCTTGATCTTTCTTGCTAAAGGGCTACACCAAATTCCCAACATTGAGATGAGCTTAAGACTTGATTATCCTAAATAAGCACCATGCTTGACTTGTGACACACTTTAATGAAATGGAGAGAATTCTTTTTATAGCAAAATAGGTTCCGATCTAGAGAATAAAATTGCTATGCAAGTTGTGTGCAAAGTCTTCCTGCTAATTAGATTATGTTTCAAAAGAAATATTGAGATGTAGATGTGGGTAGAAAGCTACGTACAGTCATAAAATTAGACTTCCATACTTATTCAAACAGCTGGTTTGATTCATTTAATTAGTCACTGTCAGAAAATTAGCAGGATACATATTTGGCTGTTTGGAGCTTTAAAAAAGGAATTACATTAGTTGTCTTTTCTCCCTTTTTTATTCTAATTTTCATGTGTTTTTGGTTAACGGCTTTTCTAATGGAGTTGGTCTCTTGTAAAACGCGTTTTTCCTAGTGGTTAGGAAAAACGTGTTTTTCAAAACCTTTTGGGTATCACTTTCAAAGGTTCTGGCTATCGATCTCATATCCAGAAGACTTTATATTGATATCCAGAAGGCTTTATACTGATATCCAGGAACCTTCTGGATATCACTTTCAAAGGTTCTGGCTATCAATCTCATATCCCGAAGGCTTTATATTGATATCCAAATTTTGGCTATCACTTTCAAAGGTTCTGGCTATCAATCTCATATCCAGAAGGTTTTTATTGATATCCAGAACCATTGAGAAGTTCTGATTATTTACAAAAATGACCCTTCTGGCTATCACTTTCAAAGGTTCTGGCTATCACTTTCAAAGGTTCTGATTATTTACAAAAATGCCACCGTGTTTTTTTTAAAACACGTTTTTCCTAAGCGTTTGAAAAAACGCGTTTTTCCCAAGATTTTGCGTTTCTAATGTGTCTTAGGAACACATGTTAAGTCAAGAATTACAACCATTACTTCATTTATTAAACATTATTTTTTCTAATTGTTTTCATAATTACAAAAAGATTCCTTTTATTTTAAAACATGATATCTTAGGAAAAACACGTTTTACACTCGTTTAAGGGTAAAACGTGTTTTTTGTATGCGGTGTGGGGTTTTTGTAAATAAGCGGAACTTTTTTACAAGGCGCGGTGGCATTGCTATAAATAACTGAAACTTATAAAAACTCATAAGACACTTTTTTACAATACAAGAGGCAGTTTTCAATACTATAGGAAGCAGTTTTTAATAGTAGAGAAGGCACATGTTTTGAAACTTTCAAAAACTCACCAGCCACTTGTTGAAAATCTAAGAGGCGTTTTTCAACACTAGCGGATGCACTTTTCAACTCTACAACCGATAATCATAACACTACCTCTAAAGTGCCTGTTTGAGTGTATAATTGTGTCTTCTTGAATATTTATTGTTTTGGTCAAATTTTTGCAATTTGACTTATGTAAATAGAATTGGGCACAATGGAATAAAAAACATGAAATTCAAGATGCATGGACAAAAGATTTAACGAGGAAAGTTCTTGAACAACTTGTTCGCTGGCATAAAACCTCGAAGATTGAATTTTATTAAGCTTTGATGGTGGTACAGTGAAAGTAACTAAAGAGAGAGTATAGGGCATGAGAAGTGTGTGTATTTACAGAGTCTTCCTCTCTTTAAATACTAAAGAGAAGAGAATATAACAAATTAAACCTAAATCCCTAACATCTTGGAGTAGTTTGTTGTGGACGTGGTCAATTTATTCGTTGATTTGTTGAAGATTCACTTGACGCGTGTAGGTAAAAACATGTGACGCTATTGACTTAGTCTTCCAGGTCTCCACGATCTGTTAGTTGGTTCCTGGAAAATAGGACAATAGAACATTATTTAATCAAGATGTAGGATCAGGATGTAAATTCAGGTTGACTGTCCATGTTGAAGCTTCATATTGCAAGATGTAACTGATTTTTCTACCCCAAACAATTGCCCCCAATTTTTGAATTTAAGAGGAATCTTTAAAGTCGAAAATTGAATTTAACCGCTGTCGTCTAATATCATTAACTTGGGCGGTGATTTGATTGCTATTGGAGCCTAGAGTCTAGGTACTTGAGTTTGCCTAGAATTCTTGAACCTTCTAGTCTTTTTCCCATTTAAGGCGTAACCCTAACCCACTCTCTTCATTATCCAGCAAAGAGTTTCAAGATATCCCCTGGTGAGTTCTCTCTTTTCCCTCTTCCTTTTTGTTTTCTTTCTCGATCTAGTATGGGCAAGGCTAAAAAAGTTGGTAATTAGAGTGAAGTATTGCCGATGGATTTTAGGTGCCTAGGTGTTAGTACTCAACCTGAAAAATAACTTAGACAAGGACTTCATTCACCTTTAGGAAGCACGAAGGACCTTTTAGGTATTCAAAACCTGACAGGGACTGATCCAGCAGTTCTCTAGAGTTCAAGATTGACGAAATCAGCTCCAGAACAAATTCTATCAGGATATTGATTAAATCCCGAGAACAAAGTGATAAGATCTCATTGAGATCTTGATAACCACGCAATCCGGCGAAAATGGTCATGCATCCACATCTTCCACATTAGAGTTGGGTCGACTAAATGGTTTGTTATAGGATACAAGGGCTTCAACAAGGTCACTCCTCACAGAATGTCATCCTTCTTCATCAAGCTCAACATGGGATGATCTCTTTGAAATGCCCTCGTTAAACTGGGGCTTCCCCAACGAAGTGGGGTCGAATACATGGCTTCTTAGAGAACGTCGGTGCTTCGACAAAATCACACCAACCAGAAAAAAATCCCTCGTCAGCAAGCTCAACAAATGACGAACTCCTTGAATTAGGATTGTAATTAATTAAAAGGCATCTTTATAAAATCATTACATTTTCAAAATTTTACCTTCACTAAATATTTTTTACAAACTTGCTAAAAACATCTTTAGTCTAGCTAGGACCTATCTTTTGATTACAAACCCGCACCCACGGTCTCTACTAACTTTTGAAAACATCTTCTGTCTATCTACGAATCATCTCTCTGATTCTCGGACTGACTCGGTCCTTCACCCTATCTCCTACACTCTAGGGCACCCTACGCCTAAGCCCCCAACTCTTTAGGTGCTAACCCATCCGATCCCGATGCAGCCCCTAGCACTTACCTAGTCTTACCTAGTTTAAACCACAACCCTTATCTCATCCTCACTCAACTTCGTAGAATGACTCCTGAGACCTTAAAATGGTCAACCCAATCTAAAAGTGTACGACACCTCAGGTCTTCAACCTGCCTAACTCAAAACTTTAGATCCCAAGCCTACCTGATCTCCTAGATCTCTGAAATAGAAACACCTACCTATTCCTATCCGGTCTAACCATGGATCTTTAACCCCCTAAGACCCAACCTCTTAGGACTATCCGGTCTAACCCGTAGAATGATTCCATACATCCCGAGCCTATCTGAGTCTACCAAACCTTAAACTTTTAGGTCCTTAACCTATAGACTGAAACCATAGGTCTCAACTCCTAAACCCCTTAGATCACAAACCTATCTACCATGTCCTCACCTTCTGGGTCCTTAGCCTTAGGTCTTGGCCCCTAAAATAATTAAACCCCAAACCTACATGGTTTAAACCTATCCCATCTACATCCCCTGTCATGTCTAAACCATGGTTCTTTAACTCATAACTCCTCAGACCTTTGGGACCGACCCAATTAAGCCATTTAATGCTACCTAACATAACCTTTAACTCCTTAGAACTCCAACATGCTTAATCTAAGCTGAGTCCAAACCTCAAACCTACTCAATCCAATCCTTAAAACACATATGATCTCACGGGTACCATTCCATGCCATTGGAGTCTCAAAATATATCCGGTCCAAACTACCATCCCAAATCTCTAGTCCCATTCAACTGACCATCCACTAAACTCATCCCCGTACTTTTTCTTTAAGACAACCCAAATCTTAAGTTCACCAAAAAAACACTATAGGGTACCCATCCTTAACCTGTAGAACGAATTCTACATGACCAGAGTCCTTAAGGCTCAATCCATGTCCTTAGCGCCAACATGGCTACGTGACCGAACCTACTTCTTATACCTAGACTAAACTTTCAACACTTTAGGTGCCAAACATACCATACAGAGTCCAAACCTCCACCATATCTCTTCCACCTTAGAGGACCCCAAACATTAAAACCTCTAACTTCTTTTGTGCCAAAACGGCCTGACAAACATCTAATCCTCATTCCTCGTCTTACCCATTTTAGGTCATCGCTCTTGTACCTTCAAACTTTAAGTCTTAACCTATGAAGGTTTAGGTCTTGAACCTTTCTGGTCCTAACATTTTTCCTCAAGCACGTACCCAGTCCAGACCCATAAGGCAACCCCTTAGGTCACAATCCTACCATCTCCAAAACCTTATATCTCGAGACTACCCCATCTAGCCTTTAAAGGCTCCCGAATCCCATACTTAACAATCCATTAGGCCCCGGTTTCCTTAGCACCTATCCGGTCTTATCCTAGTTCGTTAGTCTGTTCCAACCTCTTTAAGACTCATCCTTTCTAATCTCTAAAACCCTTTCAGGTTCCAAGCATACCTAGTATAACTCTTAATCTTAAGGTGTCAAGCGCACCTGCCCCAAACCTTAACCCTTTTAGGCTTCAAACTTGCTTAGCTTAAAATAAGACCAACCTTTAAAGCCTTCCAGTCCTAGCATTAGTCCCTAGCACCTACTTAGCCTAATCCTACTCCGTTTCAACCTTAAGACTACTTCGAACCTTCATACGAGATTCCTTATCTCTCCCTCTCCTAGACAAACCGGTTAACCTTTACCCAAATTTATGAAGACCGGATAAGATTGTGCACTATTTAGACCTCCACAGTCAGTACAATTCACCCTAAGGATGGACCCATATTCCACATATAATATAGTTCATAAGTCCCTACTTAATATGTGCCCAAAGCATAGATACCCTAGTATATACATACGCGCGGTCTAAAATAATCCTCCTTAAAGTCACTAATTTGTCTTCCTACCAAACTACCTAAACCCTAGTCTCAGACCTAGGAATCCACACTCTCTCCAAATCCTAGCCCAAGCCTAGGAACCCATGTCTTTACCGAATCCTAGCCCGAGCCTAGGAACTCATCTTTCTCTCCAAATCCTAGCCTAAGCCTAGGAACCCATGTCTTTACCAAATGCTAGCTCGTGTCTAGGAATCCATGTCTTTACCAAACCCTAGCCCCGAGCCTAGGAACCCGTGTCTTTATTTAATCCCTAGCCTCAAACCTAGGAAATCACTAACCTTTCTCTTAAGAAATATACCACAATCCTGGTCTTCCCGATCTCCATCCTTAAGCCTAAGAGAGACCCTAGCCTTACGTCTAGGAAATTTCCCTGACCCTAGTCTCGAAACCTCAGAAATTTAGAAATCTTAACTATAATCTCATCAAGTTCAAGCCCCATGATTAGGATACATCGTTTTTCTCTTGGACCCGAGTCTAAGAACCCTACAAATTGTCTAACCCCAATCCTTAGTCTAAAAAATCTAAGAAATACGCCAATCGTGCAATGCACTCTAAACAAGCCCACATTTGATCCCCTACGGTTTCGACATGTTTACCTTGAACCTCAATCCTTAGGTACGTTACACCTTAAAATTTAGGTACCTTACATCTCAAACCCTAACATAGGGTCTACTTCAAGACCTAGTCCCTGGACTCCTCCCTTCTTCATTATGACTCTTAGCCTCTAGCACATCTGCCCCAAGCTTTTCACATATGATTCTTCCACTCCTAAAACCTTTGAGGCTTTTCCATAGTCTGTCGCCTTTAGGACTTGTCCCTGGTTTGTTGCCCTTAAGGACTTGTACTTAGTCCATTCCTTTAGCCCGGAAAGCCACTATAAACTCCAAATTAAAATGCAGGTTAAGGAACCGCTATAAATTCTAAATTGAAAATAAATGCAGGTTAAGGAACCGCTATAAATCCTAAACATGAATTAAAATATGCAAGTTAAGGAACCTCTATAAATTCTAAATTGAATTAAAAATACATGTTAGGGAACCGATATAAATCCTAAATTAAATTAATTTGAGGTTAAGGAACCGCTATAATTCCTAAAATTGAGGTTAAGGAACCACTATAAATCCTAAATTAAGGTTAAGGAACCGCTATAAATCCTAAGTTGAATTAAAATACAGGTTAAAGAGCCACTATAAATCCTAAATTAAATTAATTTACAGGATTAAGTTAATTTACTGGTTAAGGTACCACTATAAGTCCTAAATTAAAATGTGACTTGCGCGATCCCGAGACTCTAGCGTCCCGATATACCATTACCACTTATGAATCCCACGATCCAAAGGTTTTAGCATATCTATATACAGTAGGTTTTCGAATACTTGCTTGACCTGCACGATCCTGAGGCTCTAGTGTCCCTATATACTATTCATGTTAACACTTATGAACCCCGGGATCCAGAGCTTTAAGCATCTCTATATACCGTAGGTTTTGAATACTTTCTTGATACGCATGCCTCGTAATATTTTCTTCTTCGTATACCGTGTGTCTCATTTCCAGCATAAGTAGGTGGTGGCTCCAGCATATGTTGTCAGTGTCTTCGGACACATTTGATACTTTTTTGATACACACGCCCATAGGATTTTCTTCTTCATATACCGTGTGTCTCATTTCCAGCATAATTAGGTGGTGGCTCCAGCTTATGTTATCAGTGTCTTCGGACACATTTGATACTTTCTTGATATGCACGCTCCGTAGGATTTTCTTCTTCGTATACCGTGTGTCTCATACTCTTTCGGCATAAGTTTTTGGTGGTTCCAACATATGTTGTCAGTGTCCTCGAACACATTCTTGATCCTTTAAGGCCATATATCGTCGGTGTCTCCGGAAATGATTACAACATTTATGACTTCGTTCCATTCTCTTCGAATCTTCAAGAAACTTCAACCATAGTTCTTGCCAATCAAGGTAAGATTCCTAACCTTTTTGTTCATGTTCTTTCCATTTTCTTAGGTTAGATCTTAATTATTCATGTTTAAATGATGTTTATGCATATATTTTTCATGTGTTCTTCATGTTCTTCATATGCTTAGACTAGATCTTCATATTATTCTACATAATTTCTAGATCTAGGGTTTCGATCTTTATGTTGCTCATGATTATTCATATGTTCTTCATGCTATATCTAGGATTTATTGTACATAATATGCTAGATCTGAGGTTTTGGTCTTAATAAATACATGTTATACATAGCCTATGATGATATAGGGTCTCATCAAACCCTAATAAAATCTAGGAACAATTTCTAAACCCTAATATCTATGTAAATATTCCCATGATCAATTAATTATCCAATGATGAATGATGATGATCGATCATCGATCATATCGATGGTCTAATCATCAGTCTAGGATGTGATCATATTGCAGGTTTCTTTCTCCTCCCTCTCCCTTATGCATGATCCCCACTTCTTCCTCTCTATTCTAAATTATCAATGAACTACGCTGACCTTAGCTTCTCACGTTGAGAAGAACAGGTAATCCTCGGATCCGGTCTCAGACACTAAACACACACAAGCATGGTTGATCATGATATAATGACCGTTTCGTCGGGCAATAGGAGTGATCACATAAATATTTTCCTTCTATTGTAAATTGACCCCCGAACCCAATTACTCACAAAATTAGTTTTTTCAATGTTTTAACTACAATAAAACGGTGTCAAGACTCCCAATTTTAATCTCGCGTATTCACACTAGGGTTTCTTGACCATCTTGATGAAGTGAGATGTCAATTCCCTTTGTCAAATGTTAAAGCAGTGAAAAATAGTGGCGCTTTCCCTGAACGAGTCATGTTCATGAGCACTAATACCCTTCTTTCAGGTTGTGTCATATACACATCCTCAAGTAAGTTCCCATTAAGGAACTCATTTTTGACATCCATTTTTCATATCTCATAGTCATAATATGCGGCTATGACAATAATAATTCTAATAGACTTGATCATTGCTACGGATGAAAAAGTTTCATCATAGTCAATACCATGAATATGCCTATAACCTTTCGCTACAAGCCTAACTTTATAAGTATGCACCTTTCCATCCATGTCAGTTTTCTTTTTGAAACCCATTTGTATCCTATGGTTTTTACACCTTCGGGTGCATCTATCAAGTTCCAAACTTGATTATCATACATGGATTAGATTTCGGATTTCATAGCTCCAAGCCATTTATCTGAATCAGGAGTAGACATCGCTTCTTGGTAGGAAGCAGGTTCATCATTCTCAATGATTTCTACTTCATTGCTATCCGTTACGAGAAATTCATATCTCTCGGGTTCGGATCGCAACCTACCAGTTCTACGAGGAACTTGTGTACTCTGAATAGGTTCCACCACTACTTGTGAAACATGTTCAGATTCCACCATCGGTTCAATGTTATTTTCGGGTTTTCGAACCTCTTCGATATTAATTTTACTCCCACTGATTCCTTTATAGAGAAACTCTTTCTCTAGAAAGGTACCATTACGAGCAACAAACACTTTGTTGTCTATTCGGTTGTAAAAATAATATCTTTTAGTTTCCTTAGGATAACCTACGAAAATACATTTATCAGATTTGTGTGAGTGTTTATCAGAGACAAGTCTCTTCACAAACGCCTCACATCCCCAAATCCGCGTAAAGGAACCGTCTTAGTTGGAACATTATTTAGTGTGAGTGCGCCAGTTTCTAATGCATGTTCCCAAAAAGATAAAAGAAGATCAACTTGACTCATCATAGAGCGTACCATATCTAATAAAGTCTTATTTCTTCGCTCGGACACACCATTCCATTGTGGTGTTCCGAGTGGAGTTAACTGTGCAACAATTCCACAACTCTTAAGATGATCGTCAAATTCTTGGCTTAAATATTCAACACCATGATCGGATCGAAGTTCTTTAATTTTTTTTCCAAGTTTATTATGTACTTCATTTTGAAATATTCTGAATATTTCAAAGGATTCACTTTAATTTTTCATTAAGTAGACATAACCATATCTACTAAAATCATCAGTGAATGTAATGAAGTAGTGATATCCTCCCCTAGCACTGCTGCTTAATGGTCCACATACATCATTGTATGTATTAGTCCCAATAAGTCACTAGCCCTTTCACTACTCTTACTAAAAGGTGTCTTAGTCATTTTTCCAAGTAAACATGACTCACAAGTTTCATATGATTCAAAATCACATGAATCTAAAAGTCCGTCCCCATGGAGTTTTGAGATACGCTTCTCATTAATATGACCAAGACGTCAATGCCACAAATAAGTATAATTTACATCACTAGGTTTGGATTTCTTATTTATGTTATAGACATTATCATTATTTCTATTTTCAACATCAAGAACATAAAGGCTATTAAATGAATTTGCAATACAATAAAGCATATCATTTAAATAAATAGAAAACTTCTTATTCTCAATAAGTAATTTACAGCCTTAATTATCCAAATAAGAAATTGAAATAATATTCCTACTTAAATCCGGAACATAGTAACAATTGTTCAAAACAAGAGTTAAACCACTTGGTAAAATAACTTTATAAGTTCCTACGGCTAATGCAGCAACTCTTGCTCCATTCCCCAAACTTAGGTCTACCTCTCCGTCTTTAAAAGTCCTTCTATTCTTTTGTTCCTGCACATTTAGATAAATGTGAGATCCACATCCGGTATCTAATACCTAGGAACTAGAAGTAGAAAGTAATATATCTATAACATAGATACCTGAAGTAGAATTCTTCTTCTTCTTCTTCTTCTTCTTTTTCTTCCTTTATTCCATGAAAGCCTTGCAATTTCTCTTCAAATGACCAATCTCATGGCAATGGAAACAAATTTCATCCTTTTGGGAGTTTGGTTTTGCCGCATCACCTTTGGCAACACTTGCCTTGGTCATCTTGGATTTGACAACCATTGCCTTGCCCTTTTCTTTGGCCTTTGCTCCCTTTCCAGAAGTCACCAAGAGCATAGGAGAGGTTTTCTGAATGATTTTCTTTTCAGCAGTTTTAAGCATCCCATGCAACTCTGATAAAGTCTTAGTCATTCCATGCATGTTAAAGTTCATGATGAACTGATTATAACATTTAGGCAATGAGTTATGAATCATGTCAGTAGCCAACTCAACAGGGATGGCATATCCAAACCTTTCCAAGTGCTCAAAGTGGCCTTTATTTTCAAAACATGAGGGCTTATTGGCTGTCCATCAGTCATCTTGCATGACATCAAAGCAGCCATAGTGTCATACATTTCCTTCCTAGCTTGCTCTTGAAACATATCTTTCAATGGGTTGCCTATTTCATAGTGTAGACACCCCACCTTGGACCGCTCACCCCGATTGCACATTTGATTTTGTGTTTCTCCCTATTTTATGTGTTTTCCATTAGTTTCTGTTACTTTTGTTAAGTTCCTGACTGACTCCGTTAAGTCTAGGGACTAAACTGAATAACAGGGCTGACTTTCTAGTCCATTCTGTCAAAAAAACCATTTCAAAGTCGCGCGCCTCTGCCCATAGGGGTCAAAAGCGCGCACGTCTCGCCTCCAAAGCAAGAGGCGCGTGCATCTGGGCGTCAGTTACAAATTTTCTCCAAGAATCCCTCCCTTGCTCATTTTACATGATTTTTCCCAGGAAAGATTTCTTGGTGACTACGTTTTGGCACCAAAAACATCTCTTTTACAACTATATAAACCCCTCTTCTCCACCATTTCAAAGGACTCTTTTTTGGAAACAAGAAAACTCTACTAAAAGAAGGACTTTTATGACTAAGAATACTATGCACAAACCATTTCCAAGACACTTTCAAGGTAACTCACCAAGAAGTGTTTGAAGTCACTTGAAGCTTAGGTAAACTCTACTTTTCTCTCTACTCTTTCTACTTCATCTCTTCTCTTCTTCTCTTACTTTTATCAAACGTTCAATCACCCCAAAAATTTTGGGACATGACACCAAAGATCGCTTCATTCGATTGAAGTTGGTCAAGGAATTATCTCCCTACATTCCAAAAACCCCTTTTAAAACCCCCTTTTATTATAATCAAGAATAGGAAGAACATTTTACTTATGTAGACTTTGAACAAGAAAGACCAACATTTGTTTGGCGAGATGGGTGTTTAAGTACTTCCCATCTCGTAACCTAACCGCCGAACCTCATAACAAGAATCTTTGTTTTCGTACCAAAACTTAGGCTAAATCATTAGGTTTTTCTTATGTTCCGTTAAAATCATAGGTGGTGACTACAACTTAAACTTGCATTTCTATTCAAAGTCTACATTTTTCTGGGCATTCTGGTCTTTGTTGGGGGAAGCGTGCGCCTCTGGCCTTCTTGGCTTAAGGCGCGCACGTTCCACATCAAGGACCAGAATCGCCCGCCTCCTATATGTTCCTCCTATTCTTCTTTGTTTTCTACACTAATCATCTTTGCAGGGGGTTCCAATAGACATTCAGGACCAGGGCAATCCCCTGAGTCCAAAGTCTGACAGGTTCGCCCAGAAGCGGGTGCCTCCCATAGACTCTGCGCCATGCGCGCGCATCCCATAACATAGGCTAGAGGCGCGCGCTTCTGGGTGGTTTTCCAGAACAGGAACAGTTTCCAGAATAGAGCTGAATAATGGGGTGTAGGCACAGTTGCCTGCAGCAAGGACTGATTTGGACCATTTGACTGTTCTATTTTGTGTATTTTTATCGGTCACACGTGTGATTCGAGAGTTGTAAATTATGTGCTTATTTGCTTTTCTTTTGTTTTAAAAAAAAGAGTAAAAAATATTTTGTCACTTGTTGGACCTCACACTACGTGCACAAAATTCTTATCAATTGCTCACTATCGAGTCGCACAAGTTCATAACCCCAAACCTATCGGGGCCCGTCCTAGAGAGTTTTAAGCTCCACCCGACCTTGACTCTCTCGAAGCGGTAAACCTCAGCCCGTGGCATAGTTCATGACTACATGCCGGGGGTGACCTTTAAGCCTCTCATTAGCCAAGCACAAGCCAACACAATTCTAGTTAGGGTCTAACACTCCGTGAACAAGTCGGTTTTCATGTGCTGATATTTCCCTAAACTAATGTCTTCAAATCGTACATGCCGTCTCCAATAGAAACAAGTGGTTATCATGGACGAAATAAAACTCCGTCCCCAAGTGGTTATTATGGACGAAAATAAAAATTCGTCCCCACATGTATGCTTTACTACATTGATTTAGTTTAATCTCGACACATGTAGGAATCACAAGTGTGGTGGAATCCGATGTGTATATGGGACCGCGAGAAGGTCTATATACTAGTGTGACGATTCCACTATTTTCTTAGAAACCCCAAAAGGGACTCCGTCCCTCCGACTTATAAATAATAATAAAAAAATAAAAAACCTTTTCCTTATGTGGTTTGAGTCGTGTGCCCACTGTGTGTTCTAAGCCTCTTCTTGGACCGAACGTGTTACTCAAGACTGACAAGGGCCTCTTCTGTAATTTAGGTCCAATTGGTACTTATCGAGTCTATCGAGATTCAGCAAACCGGCTAGTTCGTGAATTGATCACTCCAACAGCTCCTACAGCATCAATGGCCGGTGACTCCAACAGCAACAACACCATGTCTCTTGAACAACTCTCAGCTATAGTCCAAATGCTCCAAGAGCAAAATCTCCACTCTCAACAAAGAGACCCAAAGCAAAGATGACCTTTGGCAATCCCATCTTGACAATCAAAGAGAGGCTCACGAGGCCGAGATGGACCAAATGAAAGCTAAACTCACTAAGATTTCTAATGGAAAAGGAAAGGAGGACAATGAAGAGTCCGAGTGGACCAAGGGTTTGTTTGAGAGCCCTTATGTTAGTGCCCGTACTAAGAAAGTGGGAGAACCGAGCACAGACAACAAAGATCACAAGATGGTTGATTCAATCATGGCCTACATAGACCAACGCTTCAACGGTCTCAACATGGGGAAAGGCTCCAACACAAGCCTTTATCAGTCATCTATTCTCATGAGCACAATGGCCGATCTCCCCGACAAGTTCAAGATGCCCGACATTAGCAATTTCAAAGGCAACTTTTGTCCTATGGCACACCTCGAGACTTACATATGGGTTATGGTTCCGAAGAAGGTCTCTCCTAAAGTGATGGCACAATGCTTCCCTCTCACTCTCGAGGGGGCGGCAAATGATTGGTATGCAACTCTCCCGCTCACAATTCGTCTCGATTGGGACGCCGCCATGCTTGCCTTCAAACGTCAATACCAAGGCAACACCACTCACCGTCCGACAAAGAAAGAGCTCGAGAACACTACCCAAAGGGACAATGAGTCTTTTATTGACTTCACGAGAAGGTGGAATGACAAGCTTGCTGAAATTGTCGAGAGGCCTAATACCAAGGAAAAAATGGATATCTTCCTCAAATGTCTCAAAATGGATCTCCGCATCCACCTAAGTGGGACTTGCTATGCGGATTTTTCTCAAATGTATGAGGCGGGGGTCCGAATGGATGAATTGCTCAAAGAAATCAAGAAAAGTGCTCCTAGCTTCCGATACAAGGCCGCCTCTAACTCAACAAAAGAGGCTTCAGTCAATGCCATCACTATCGACAAGGGGAATTACAAAACGGTTCCTCCACCTCAAGGAAAGAGACCTCAAAATGATCATGTCTACACTCCTCTCCAAGGCATGACTCACACCGAGGCCTTTGAAGTTCTCAAAGCAAAGGGGCAAATCACACCTCTACAAGGGTACCAACCCAAAGCGATAAACGCCAACCATGCCCATCACAAGTATTATGGCTACCACCAACATAGTGGCCATCTTACCGAGGAATGCTTTGTTCTCCACAACATCATCCAAGACCTCATCGACAAGAAGGAATTCTTAGTTCCTAGTAGGGGTGATGTCAATGTAATAGAGCTAGGAGAGTTTGAGCAGACCACTCATTCAATTCCCATTGTGAATGAGGGATCCAAGGTTATGAATAAATTTGACAATTCTTGTTACGTTGTGACTTATGATGAGGTAATGAGGGAAGTATTAGAGAATAGGAAGAAGCAAAATGGGAACGTCAACATGCTAACTCGATCCGGACGAGTCATAGCAAGCAATCCCATTACTTCTGCACCAAGCACCTCTTCTCCAAGATCGCAAGCTTGCGACACTCCCGAAGACCCTTTACCTGACACGCCCCCAGGTCCCGGGATCCCCTAATAGAACCTCGAACCTGGATGGGAGTGCCTAACGAGGAACAAGAAACTTAACAAAAAACTTAATGACATTTGCTTATCAAACTGACATGATATATATACTCTAGAGTAAGGAGCTATACTAGCTCACAACACGAGTTCTAGACAAGAAAATTTAAAACCAAACTTAATACATACACAGCGGAAACATGCCTAGCACATAAGCTGGCATCAAGAGTACTATACAAGATGTCTAGTGACAACAAGAACTGAACAAGATTGTCTACCCCAAAATAAGGAGTTACAAAATCCATAATACATCGTCCTCACCAAGTGTAAAAGGACACAAGCCCCAAAACAATCACAACCTGCGAAGTAAGCTCCCAACTATGTCAAGCCTCACTGCGCACTATCCTTCCTTTCCTGGGGGGGGAAACAAATAAAGGGTGAGATAAATCTCAGTAAGCTATTAGATGCAACTACATGACATGTTATCATGCAATTCAAGTAGATACTCAAGTAATCATATATCAAGTATCATCAAGTAACAGTATATGAGAGGATAATCCACTCATCAAGTAGCACATAAGGCTAAACAAGCAAGTTATAAGGATATTGCTTCCTTCCTTATTCCTCCCAAGAATACCATTGTTGTCGTAGCTTGTATTACTTTGACAATCACGATCAATAACAGGAACTGATTATTCAGTATATATCAGAAGACCCGGTAACCAGTGTCATTCCCAATATCAGTACTCATGAATATTCACGAGGTGTTCAAGACAGGAGTTTAGCATTCACTTAAGTCAGGCTTATTGCTCCAACTAAGGAAGCTATGCCCTTACTATGGCCGGTAGTAAGGGGTCAGGTGGAAATACATAGGGACCCGATTGTCACTTAAACCCCAGCTCTCGCGACAAGCGTGAACCTATACATTTTTGAACAAGCAAGGAGAACCAGCTGGACTCACACAAGAATGTACAAGTAGATATTTACTTGAACTACGGGAGAAGAACTAATCCAAAAGTAGTGGACTAGCTCAACAAGGAACATGCTTCAAGTAATCAAGAAGTCACCTTGTATCAAGCAAATGTATGCAATGTTTGCACATACACAACAAGAACATGTCTCATACACGTTAGTGCTTGCTTATAGCACTTTCAAGTTCACTACCATACATATGTATTGGTGTCAAGCCATGAACAAGATTTTATTATCTTATATTCAAGTCTTAATCCATTTCTATGGATGTTCAAGTCATGTACAAGATTTTAAATGTCTTATACTTCAAGTTATATCCCAATCTTTGGACATTCAAACAAGTATAAGAGTTATACATTTACTCTTACAAAATCCCAATCCTATTCTTAGGATGTTCAAGTCTAAGACCTTATGCTAATGCCTCTAAGGTCCACAATCATTGGATTCACAACAAGTATAACACATTAGTGCTTATTCATAGCACTTTCAAGACCTAAGGAAGAGTTACTACTCTTATACTTAAGTTCTCATTTTAATTCAATGAGTATACATGTTTAAAACCAAGTCTGATGCCCCTAAAGTATCACAACCCTTGCTAGGACATCTTATACTAAGGTTATATACCTTAACTAGGGTTACTTCCAACTTATACAAACTTTAAACAATATTTTTGTTTTTTAGATAACTGTGCGGTCGCACAAAATGAACTGTGCGGTCGCACACAAGCAGGTCAATTTCTTTGAAAAACCTTTCAGAAAGATGTGCGGTCGCCCAAGGATTTTTGTGCGGTCGCACAATGTACCAAAATGGGAAATTTTTACTCCTTTCCCAGGTTAAATATTTTCCGTTCCAAACGTAGGAGTAAATTTTACTACCATTTTAACATACCCAGAAAAGGCATAACATTTCCAAACTATATTTTCCCAAGTTCTTTCATCATTTCATACAGAGGATTTTACTCCCTTCGTCCCAAATTTACAAGTACCACAAAATCACCCCAACACAAAATTAACATTCACAAGTATCGAGAATAACATTTATGCATGTTATTACAAGCAAGGGGGAGCTAATAACTTACCTAGTCAAAATTCAAGTTGACCCAAACTTATTTCTGTTCGGCCTGGAACGCTCTATTCAACGCCACGAATATTAATCCGGGATCAGAATCAAGAACGGAGGGATAATTAAACTCGAGGAGTCGAGAATAGGGAAAATTCTAACCCTAGCTTTTAGAACAGAGAGAGAGCAACGTAAATCATTTGGGTGAAATGATTTCTCAGAGAAGGAAACCCAAAGATAAACTTAAACTTTCAAAGAATGACACTTAGGCCCCTCAAGTTTCACTTTTAACAAAAAGGCCCCTAAAGTCAAATTTTCACAAATGACCCAAAAGTCAAAACTAGACATTTAACCACCTTAACTATTTAAAGCAGTTAATAAATTTAACCCAAGTAAAACTAACACATAATATGCAAGTTCAAGTATTTAACAAGTATGTCAAATATTTAACAAGAAATTCGATGGGTGTTACATCCTCCCCACCTTAAAGAAAATTCGCCCACGAATTTTACTTACCAAAGTTTTCAAATAGGCTCGGGTATTTATCTCGCATCTCTTTCTCGGTTTCCCAAGTAGCCTCTTCAATTTCATGATTCCTCCAAAGGACCTTCACAATAGGAATCCTTTTTGTACGCAATACTTGCTCTTTCCAGTCAAGAATTTCAACAGGTTGTTCCTCATAAGACAAATCAGGCTGAAATGGAATAGCCTCATACTCAAGAACATGTGATTCATCCGCCATATACTTGCGAAGCATAGATACATGGAACACATCATGAATACCCGATAAAGAAGGAGGTAAAGCCATTCTATAAGCCAACTTACCAACTCTTTCAAGAATCTCAAATGGACCGATATAACGAGGAGATAACTTTCCTTTCTTCCCAAATCTCTTTATACCTCTACGAGGAGAGACCTTCAAGAATACAAAGTCACCTACCTGAAATTCAAGATCCCTTCTACGATGATCTGCATAACTCTTTTGTCTACTCTGAGCTGTGCGCAATCTATCTCGAATGAGTTTCACACTTTCAACTGACTGTTGAACCATTTCAGGACCCAAGAGTCTAGCTTCTCCCACTTCATCCCAACATATAGGAGATCGACATTTTCTGCCATAAAGAGCCTCATATGGAGCCATTTCAATGCTAGACTGAAAAATGTTATTATAAGCAAACTCAGCCAAAGGAAGATGAGTATCCCAACTGCCTTTGAAATCAATAACACAAGCACGTAACATATCCTCAAGAATCTGTATAAGTCTCTCAGATTGCCCATCAGATTGAGGATGAAAAGCTGTACTGAAATTCAATTTAGTACCCATAGCACCCTGAAGAGCCTGCCAGAATCGAGAAGTAAAACGAGGATCTCTATCAGATACAATACTCACAGGAACCCCATGCAGTCGGACTATCTCCTGAACATACAAAGATGCCAACTGAGACAATGAATATCCCATGGAAACAGACAAGAAGTGAGCTGATTTAGTCAACCTGTCTACTATAACCCAAACAGCATCATGGCCTCGTCTGGTACGTGGCAAACCAGTCACAAAATCCATAGTAATATGCTCCCATTTCCACTCTGGAATTTCCAATGGTTGCAACAAACCTGCTGGACGTTGATGTTCCACTTTTACTTGTTGACAAGTAAACATTTGGAAACATACTCAGCAATCTCTCTTTTCATATTGTTCCACCAGAAATGTTTCTTCAAGTCTTGGTACATTTTAGTACTTCCAGGATGAATAGTATACTTGGCTTTGTGAGCCTCTTCAAGAATTTTCTTCTTAATCTCAAGATCAACTGGAATACAAACTCGACCTCGGAAGGTAAGAATTCCATCACTATTAAAAGAAAAATCTGGTTGCTTTCCTTCATTCATTCCACTAATGATTTTCTGCAATTCAGAATCAATTACCTGAGCTTCTTTGATCTGTTGGAGTAAATCTGAAGTAGCTTTTATATTAGCAATGATAATTCCATGATTTGATTCACAAGGATTCCAATCACAAAAATCTTCAAACATCTTCCATTCACGAATCATCAAGCAAGAAATATAAGTCTTTCTGCTTAGTGCATCTGCCACAACATTTGCTTTTCCTGGATGATAAAGGATAGTACAATCATGATCCTTCAATTTCTCCATCCATCTACGTTGTCTCATGTTAAGCTCTTTTTGAGAAAACAAGTACTTCAAGCTTTTATGATCGGTAAAGACTTCAAATTTGGTTCCATACAAGTAATGCCTCCATTTATGCAAAGCAAAAATAATCGCAGCCAACTCTAAATCATGAGTAGGATAATTCTTTTCATAAGGAGATAATTTTTGAGAAGCATAAGCTATTACCTTGCCATCTTGCATCAGAACACAACCCAATCCTTCTTTGGAAGCATCAGTATAAACCATGAAATGCTCAGAACCATTAGGCAAAGCCAAGACTGGAGCTGTAGTCAAACGCCTTTTCAACTCCTGAAAACTTGCTTCACATTTGTCATTCCACTCAAAAGAAATAGCTTTTCGAGTCATATTAGTCAATGGAGTAGCAATCTTGGAGAATCCCTCAATGAACCTCCGATAATAACTAGCCAAGCCCAAGAAACTACGGATTTCTGTCACTGTAGTTGGCCTTTTCCAGTTTACAACTGCTTCAACTTTGGAAGGATCTACTGCAATACCAGTAGCAGACACAACATGCCCCAAGAATGAAACCTCTTCTAACCAGAAAGCACATTTGCTGAATTTTGCAAATAATTGTTTCTCACGAAGAACTTGTAATACCACTCTGAGATGTTGTTCATGCTCAGCCCGTGATTTAGAATATACAAGAATATCATCAATGAATACCACCACAAAACAATCAAGATATGGCTTGAATATACGGTTCATCAAATCCATAAATACAGCTGGAGCATTTGTCAAACCGAATGGCATAACAATAAACTCATAATGCCCATACCTAGTACGGAAAGCTGTCTTTGGTATATCCTCAGATCTGATTTTCAACTGATGATAACCACTTCTCAAGTCAAGCTTCGAATACACTACTGAACCCTGAAGCTGATCAAACAAGTCATCAATATGAGGTAACGGATATTTGTTCTTGATAGTTACCTGATTAAGATCTCTGTAATCAATACACAATCGTAGAGTCCCATCTTTCTTTCTGACAAATAACACTGGTGCACCCCACGGTGATACACTAGGCCTGATAAAGCCCCTTTCAAGCAATTCCTCAAGCTGTGTTTTTAACTCTCTCAACTCAGCTGGAGCCATTCTATAAGGTGCTTTAGAGATTAGTGCTGTACCTGGTAATAACTCAATACAAAACTCAAACTCTCGATCAGGTGGCATGCTATACTCAGAAGAGAACACATCTGAAAATTCAGACACAACAGGAATATCCTCCATCTTGGGAACAGATAAACTCTGGTCAAGCACACATACGAGATACCCGGCACAACCACGAGATAAAAGTTTTCTAGCTTTTAAAGCAGAAATAACATGTATAGCACATAAAGTCCTATCACCTTCAAAGGTAAAATCAGGCAAACCAGGAATAGAAAAAGTTACTACTTTTCTATAACAATCAACAGATGTATGATGCACATATAGCCAATCCATGCCAAGAATCACGTCAAAGTCCCTTATAGGTAACACGACTAGGTCAGCAAGAAGGGCATGATCACCTACAAGAACCTCACATTTCTTGTAAACCTCAGAAGTAAACATGCAATCTCCCATAGGGGAAGATACTTCTAGCACATAAGGCATAGAATCAGGAAGAACATGCAAATGCGACACAAAATGAGATGCCACATAAGAATGAGATGAGCCTGGATCTATCAATACTCGCGCTCTCGTACTAGAAAGTAATATAATACCTCCTATGACCGCAGAAGACTCAGCTACACCCTGCTGATCTAAAGCAAACACTCGACCCTGAACTTTTGGTCGACCCCCACTATCTCTCTTGGAACCTGAGGCTGGTTGACTTGTACCCCCAACTTGATTTCCTCTACTTTTAGAACAATTTCTAGCAAAGTGCCCCGCTTCACCACACACTATACACTTTCCTTACTTTAGCCAACACTTGTCTTCAGAATGGCCTTCTTTCGAACAAAAGCCACATACTCTCCTGGGACCTTGGACTGTTGTCCTCGAACCAGTTGATACACTACCTTTACTTTCAGTTGGCTGTCGGAATCGACGATCTTGGCGGCCAGATTTACCACCTTTAGAACCAGATCCCTGAGTTTTCTCTGATACACGACCAGTCATGGTTGTTCCCAACTTCACCTTGTGTTCTTCAATATCATTTTCAATAGTATAAGCCTTCTCCACTGCTTGCTGATAACTAGTGAGCTGTAGAGAAAGAAGTTGCTTCCTATACTCAGTCCTTAACCCTTTAACAAACCTCTGTGCCTTCTTGGCTTCATTTGGAACTAAGTGATCACAATACCTCGCCAATTCTGTGAACTTTGTTGAGTATTGCGCCACTGTCAGACTTCCCTGCTCCAGATTAAGAAATTCCATCTCCTTTCTATCTTGGACCACTGTTGGAATAAACTGTGACTTGAATGCTTTAAGAAAATTCTCCCATGTCTGTAGTACACCTTCCAGTTCCCAGCTTTTACTCAACACTTGCCACCAATGTTCAGCGGCTTTCTCCAGTTTAAAGGTTGCAAAGGTTACCTTATCACCACCTGCACATCTTAAGGCTGTAAAGATCTTCTCAATACTTTCAATCCACTCCTCTGCCTTCTTGGCATCAAATTCCCCGTCAAAACTACGAGGTTTCAGCTTCAAGAACCTTGTAAGGCGATTAGGATAATCCCAGTCAACATTATCAACCATTTCTTCTTGAGGAGTTATAGATCTCAGCTGATTACTACCACTAGTACCTTCAGAACTCATTGTACCTGTAGGTAAACACTCAGCGTTATTAATAACACCCCAAGACTCACCCATACCTAGGCCATAGACCCTATCCAGACTTAGAGCAAACCAAGGTAGCTAAACAGGGTAGCTAAACCAGGGTAGCTCTGATACCAACCTGACACGCCCCCAGGTCCCGGGATCCCCTAATAGAACCTCGAACCTGGATGGGAGTGCCTAACGAGGAACAAGAAACTTAACAAAAAACTTAATGACATTTGCTTATCAAACTGACATGATATATATACTCTAGAGTAAGGAGCTATACTAGCTCACAACACGAGTTCTAGACAAGAAAATTTAAAACCAAACTTAATACATACACAGCGGAAACATGCCTAGCACATAAGCTGGCATCAAGAGTACTATACAAGATGTCTAGTGACAACAAGAACTGAACAAGACTGTCTACCCCAAAATAAGGAGTTACAAAATCCATAATACATCGTCCTCACCAAGTGTAAAACGACACAAGCCCCAAAACAATCACGACCTGCGAAGTAAGCTCCCAACTATGTCAAGCCTCACTGCGCACTATCCTTCCTTTCCTGGGGGGGGGAAACAAATAAAGGGTGAGATAAATCTCAGTAAGCTATTAGATGCAACTACATGACATGTTATCATGCAATTCAAGTAGATACTCAAGTAATCATATATCAAGTATCATCAAGTAACAGTATATGAGAGGATAATCCACTCATCAAGTAGCACATAAGGCTAAACAAGCAAGTTATAAGGATATTGCTTCCTTCCTTATTCCTCCCAAGAATACCATTGTTGTCGTAGCTTGTATTACTTTGACAATCAAGATCAATAACAGGAACTGATTATTCAGTATATATCAGAAGACCCGGTAACCAGTGTCATTCCCAATATCAGTACTCATGAATATTCACGAGGTGTTCAAGACAGGAGTTTAGCATTCACTTAAGTCAGGCTTATTGCTCCAACTAAGGAAGCTATGCCCTTACTATGGCCGGTAGTAAGGGGTCAGGCGGAAATACATAGGGACCCGATTGTCACTTAAACCCCAGCTCTCGCGACAAGCGTGAACCTATACATTTTTGAACAAGCAAGGAGAACCAGCTGGACTCACACAAGAATGTACAAGTAGATATTTACTTGAACTACGGGAGAAGAACTAATCCAAAAGTAGTGGACTAGCTCAACAAGGAACATGCTTCAAGTAATCAAGAAGTCACCTTGTATCAAGCAAATGTATGCAATGTTTGCACATACACAACAAGAACATGTCTCATACACGTTAGTGCTTGCTTATAGCACTTTCAAGTTCACTACCATACATATGTATTGGTGTCAAGCCATGAACAAGATTTTATTATCTTATATTCAAGTCTTAATCCATTTCTATGGATGTTCAAGTCATGTACAAGATTTTAAATGTCTTATACTTCAAGTTATATCCCAATATTTGGACATTCAAACAAGTATAAGAGTTATACATTTACTCTTACAAAATCCCAATCCTATTCTTAGGATGTTCAAGTCTAAGACCTTATGCTAATGCCTCTAAGGTGCACAATCATTGGATTCACAACAAGTATAACACATTAGTGCTTATTCATAGCACTTTCAAGACCTAAGGAAGAGTTACTACTCTTATACTTAAGTTCTCATTTTAATTCAATGAGTATACATGTTTAAAACCAAGTCTGATGCCCCTAAAGTATCACAACCCTTGCTAGGACATCTTATACTAAGATTATATACCTTAACTAGGGTTACTTCCAACTTATACAAACTTTAAACAATATTTTTGTTTTTCAGATAACTGTGCGGTCGCACAAAATGAACTGTGCGGTCGCACACAAGTAGGTCAATTTCTTTGAAAAACCTTTTAGAAAGATGTGCGGTCGCCCAAGGATTTTTGTGCGGTCGCACAATGTACCAAAATGGGAAATTTTTACTCCTTTCCCAGGTTAAATATTTTCCGTTCCAAACGTAGGAGTAAATTTTACTACCATTTTAACATACCCAGAAAAGGCATAACATTTCCAAACTATATTTTCCCAAGTTCTTTCATCATTTCATACAGAGGATTTTACTCCCTTCGTCCCAAATTTACAAGTACCACAAAATCACCCCAACACAAAATTAACATTCACAAGTATCGAGAATAACATTTATGCATGTTATTACAAGCAAGGGGAGCTAATAACTTACCTAGTCAAAATTCAAGTTGACCCAAACTTATTTCTGTTCGGCCTGGAACGCTCTATTCAACGCCACGAATATTAATCCGGGATCAGAATCAAGAACGGATGGATAATTAAACTCGAGGAGTCGAGAATAGGGAAAATTCTAACCCTAGCTTTTAGAACAGAGAGAGAGCAACGTAAATCATTTGGGTGAAATGATTTCTCAGAGAAGGAAACCCAAAGATAAACTTAAACTTTCAAAGAATGACACTTAGGCCCCTCAAGTTTCACTTTTAACAAAAAGGCCCCTAAAGTCAAATTTTCACAAATGACCCAAAAGTCAAAACTAGACATTTAACCACCTTAACTATTTAAAGCAGTTAATAAATTTAACCCAAGTAAAACTAACACATAATATGCAAGTTCAAGTATTTAACAAGTATGTCAAATATTTAACAAGAAATTCGATGGGTGTTACATTACTAGTTCAACTCAAGAAGACTCAAGCAAACATTTCCATTTGGGACCTCATTGCATCTTCAAAGAAACATCGAGATCTTGTCATCAGCAATCTCGATGACACATCAATCTCTCCAGATACAACTCCCGAGGACCTTAATGCTATGATAGGCCACATACATTTTGGCAATGTCATCACTTTTGCCAATATGGACCTTCCACCATTTGGGTCCGATCATAATGAGGCCATCTATCTCAAAGTGAGGGCAAGGGGGAGACCTATTTCAAGAGTCTTGGTCGACGGTGGCTCCGCACTCAACTTAATGCCTGGCTGAATCATGGGCATACTGGGGCTTAAGAATTCAAATTTAAAGCCTTCTACTCAAGTAATCCAAGGTTACAACAGCACTACCCGCACAGTCATGGGTATGGTGGAAATAGACATTGAGTTTGGGAGCATGGTTATGTCCGTCCCGTTTCAAGTGCTCGATGTCCCTTCTTCATTCAATTTGCTTTTGGGCCGACCATGGATACACAGTTCCAACGCTGTCCCTTCGACTCTCCATCAGTGTGTCAAGTTCCGAAATGGGGATGAAATAGTAACTGTCATGGCAGAAAATGTCACTATCCATAGAAATGGGGAACCTGTCCGTCAAGTTCAGCATGGGTTATAAGACTCTACTCTCTCCGGCGTCTCAATCAACGCCATTGACAAAGAAGGGGGAAACGGATCATGGACCCTCGGCAATCACAAAGTCCTTCGTATGATGAGGACTATGAATTACTTCCCCGGTTTAGGCCTAGGGAAGCACCAACAAGGGAGAATGCAACCCGTGGAGGTCCCATTTGTCAAGAACAAGTTCAGTTTGGGATATGAACCTTCCAAAGACAACTTGAAATACGAAACAAAGTCCTTCGTATGATGAGGACTATGAATTACTTCCCGGTTTAGGCCTAGGGAAGCACCAACAAGGGAGAATGCAACCCGTGGAGGTCCCATTTGTCAAGAACAAGTTCAGTTTGGGATATGAACCTTCCAAAGACGACTTGAAATACGAGCAAGCCGTCAAGAATGAAAAGGCCTGAGCTCGCAGAGAAGGCCATTCCTATGAGATTCCCAATTTGAGGCCTTACCGCAAGACACTAAATGGCTACTTTGTCCGCCAGGGGGAGGATGTCCCGTACATAATCTTTTCTGAGCCATGGGTTAACAGCAAGGGCATCAGAAATCCCGGTCTTGAAGTCTTTGCCGATTGTGAGATTCATAAATCCAAAGAGGAACCAACTCCTAGGTCACCCCGAGAATGGTGGGGGAAGAAAGTGACCATAGAGTCCGAGACAGAGATTACCGTGGGAAAAAAGTTAACTGACCTAGCTTCCATGTTTGAGGAATTTGCCATCATGGATGAGTGCCAAGTAAATGCCATCTCCGACGACACAGACGTGGGAAGTGAGCCTATCACCGAGGTCAAGCCGAGTTCCAAGCCGATCAAAAACTGGTATTCAACAAAGGGACCCGTGGTATCCGAAGAATTCCTGATCGAGAAAATGGGTTGTATACCATACAAGGTTACAAAGGAAGACTTGTTAACATTCACTTTCGAGTTCGAGAGTGTTTCCGACATCCTCACCCAAGAGGATATGGAGGCAATAGCCGAGCGTGTGTTCCCTTTCTTTGCTAATGAAAAATTTGATCTTTCTGAGTACCCCGAGATTGCAAACATCATGAATGATGAATTAACTAATAATGCATTTAATGAACTAGTTAATAACGATTCAAATAATGATGAAATGGACCACGAAAACGAAACATACTTAAATGAACTTGCTCAACAGGTCAGTAGTCGTGGTGAAAATGGTCCAGGGGCTAATGAAGAATTGCATGTTGTTAATATGGGTACCGACGAAGAGCCGAAAGAAACCAAGATCGGAAGCTTCTTCAAGGGGGAAGAGAAAGACAGATTGACTACACTACTCAGAGAGTTCGTGGATGTATTTGCATGGTCATACAAAGACATGCCGAGTTTAGGCAGAAAGATCGCCGAGCACAGAATCCGATCAGAGACGACGCTAAGCCAGTCAAGTAGAAACTTAGAAAGATCAAGCCGGAATGGTCTTTACAAGTCAAAGAAGAAATAGAAAAGCTTCTCAGTGTGGGCTTCATCAAAGTTATTGAGTATCCAACGTGGCTTGCAAATGTTGTGACAGTCAGAAAGGCTAACGGCAAGGTTCGTGTTTGTGTGGATTTCTGGGATTTGAACAAAGATTCTCTAAAGGATGACTTTCCACTACCCAACATCGACATGCTAGTCGATTCCACTGCTGCCTACGAGGTCCGCTCATTTGTGGATGGTTTCGCTGGGTATAATCAGATTCTCATGTCCGAGGAGGATCAACACAAGACTGCTTTCACAACACCGTGGGGCACCTTTTGCTACACAGTCATGCCATTTGGGTAGAGGAAAGTTGGGGCTACTTATTAAAGGGCTGTTACAGACTTGTTCCATGACATGATTCACAAAGAAATTTAAGTCTATGTGGACGACATGATCATCCATTCAAAGGGGACCGACGGTTAACACTTGATCGACCTCCGCAAGTTCTTCGAAAGGCTTCGACAACACAAAATGAGGCTCAATCCCGCAAAGTGTACTATCGGGGTTATTCGAGGCAAAATTCTTGGCTACATGGTCACAGAAAGGGGATTGAAGCAGATCCCTCAAAAATCAAGGCAATCATTGACATGCCTCCTCCAAAGACACAAAAAGAAATCAAAAGTTTCATGGGAAAACTTCAGTATATCAGTCGGTTCATACACCAGCTTACTTCCATGTGTGAGCCAATCTTCAAGCTACTCAAGAAGAATGTGGCTCTAGAATGGACCGACGCTTGCCAAGAAGCCTTCGACCAGGTGAAGCACTATCTGATATGCCCTCCAGTTCTGGTTCCACCACACAAGGAGAAGCCTCTCTTGCTCTACCTCACAGTGAATGATGAAGCCCTAGGGGCTATGCTAGCACAAGAGCAACGAGAATCCACAAAATAGAATGCCATTTACTTTGTCAGTCGCCGATTCTAAGGAGGCAAAAAGAACTACTCTGTCTTAGAGAAGTCATGTGCAGCATTAGTTTGGGTCACTCAAAAGCTCAAACATTACATGGAAGCCTTTCCATTCAAGTTAGTAGCAAAAGTGGACCCGCTCCGCTACATCTTCGAGAAGCCTTTCATGTCAACAAGGATAGCTAAGTTGTATTTCATGCTCGCCGGCTATGATATCACTTACGTCACACTCAAATCCATCAGGGGGAAAGTGTTCAGTGATTAGCTTGCTGAATTTTGAATTTTTGTGTGACGAAGTGAAGAGGGAGGACTTACAGTTTCCTGATGAGCACTTGATTTGCACTACAACCGAGGAAAATAAGTGGCAACTATTTTTTGATGGCGCCGCCAATAAGCATGGTTATGGGATAGGAATGTTGCTTGTCGATCCAAAGGAAATCTACACTCCAATTGCAATCCGTCTTGAATTTGAAGCTACCAACAACATTGCTGAATATGAGGCATGTATAGCGGGGCTAGAAGCGGCCCTAAAAAGAAATGTCACAGATCTAGAAGTATTTGTTAATTCCTACTCCTTATTAATCAGACATCAGGTAAATGGCGAATCCAAGACCCGACCCTCCAACAGTATGGTCAATACCTCGAGGAGTTAGTTGAATAGTTCCAAGACATTACGTTCAATTATTTGCCAAGGGACAAGAACCGCTTTGCCGATGCTTTAGCCACCATAGCCTCACTAGTTGAGATGCCCAAGGGAAAAATGGTGAAGCCCTTCAAAATTTCAAGAAGGACTAGTCCGGCATATTGCTTGAGTATTGAGATCAATGAAGTCCAAACAAACCCCCCGTGGTACACAGACATCATGAATTTCCTCAAAGACGACACTTCCCCCGAGAACTGCAATGGGAAATCTCGAGTGGCATTACAAAAGCTAGTCGCGAGATATGTGTTGATTGGGAAGCGAGTCTACAAGAGACATCACGAAGGGATCAATCTCTTATGTGCAAATGAGACCGAAGCTTAAGAGATAATGCACGAAGCCGAGTGTGGACCCCACATGAATGGGATTATGTTAGCCAAGAAGATACTCCGTATTGGCTACTATTGGATCACCATGGAAAAAGACTGCATCGAGAAAGTCAAGAAGTGCGCCAAGTGCCAATTCCATGCCAATTTGCAACATGCTCCACCGTCACAACTGTACAACATGACCACATCGTGGCCGTTCTCTTGTTGGGGCATAGATATCATCGGCAAAGTCCATCCTACGGGAAGCAACGGACAGTCATTCATTCTAGTGGTCGTGGATTATTTCACAAAGTGGGTCGAAGCACAAGCTTACCGGGTTCTCAACGCCAAGAAAGTGGCCAAATTCGTGAAGAATAACATCATGTGCCGATACGGTATTCCTCATGAGATCATCTCCGACAATGGTTCACACTTTGAGAAAGAAATAGATGCACTTTTGGTTAACTATAAAATTATCAAGCACAAGTCATCCCCGTACCGCTCCCAAGCCAACGGAGCGGTCGAAGCAGAAAACAAGACGATTGAGGTCATCATACGGAAAATGGTTTCAACTGGAAGGGATTGGCCCGAGAAATTACCGTTAGCATGGGGCTACCGCACATCGATCTGGTCAGCAACGGGATAGACCCCCATATTCATTGGTTTATGGTTCCGAAGCCGTACTCCCAGTCGAACTCGAAGTTCCCTCTCTACGGGTCTTACTCGAGAACCAAGTCAATGAGGTTGATTGGATGCAAAGTCGATACGGGAAACTAGCCCTACTCGATGAAAAGAGGTTAAGAGCGTTCGAATGCACAAGGGCTTATCAACAGAGAATGGCAAGGGCTTTCAACAAGAAGGTGAAGCCTCGAAACATCAAAATGGGAGATTTGGTCTTAAGACAACATCCTCCCAATGCCATAAATCCCCTTGGGAAATGGGGACCTCGATGGATCGGTCCGTACGTGGTCAAGAAGATATTAAGCGGCTGTGCAGTCTGACTCGTAGACTTGGATGGTGATCAATTGTGAAAGGAGGTCAACCTCGACAAGCTCAAGAAGTTCCACGCTTAACAAAAAAAAAAAAAAACACTCGCTAGGTTGAAAACCCGCAAGGGAGGCCTAGGCAAAAATTAGAGCAAGTGCAAAAAAGAATCCCGCTAGATTGAAAACCCGAAAGGGCGGTCTAGGTAAAAAACAGGGTGCACACACAAAAAAAATAATGGTCTTCATTTGTTTTAACTACGGAGACCTGAGCCTGTCTACGGGAGGAACGTAGGCAACCCTCGGGTGCGGTCTAAAACAATAATTTTTACGTAGGCAACCCTCGGGTGCGGTCTAAAACAATAATTTTTATCCAATCATGTCATAACAAAATGCAATTCTATTCAATTCTTAAATCATTCTTGCCATTAAAACTGACAATGTTGAGCAATAAAAGACATTAAAACATTAAATCCTAACAAGTGGTCTATTAATTGCAATCTTGGGGTACTAAGAAATTTCTAATCTTTTTTGGTTTGGGAACCCATTGCTTTCGACTAGGGCCCTTGACCTTCTTGATTAGGGGCGGAGCACTCCCGGAACCACCGAAATGGGAGAAGACTCTAGGACGGGACGGAGCTTCATCAACAACCTTCCCCTTCCCCTTGCCTTTGTCAAAGGAAGCCTTCGCAGGGGTTTTAGATGGGCGCTTCCACACAAAAGGGGAATTCCCTTTGCCTTTGCCCTTCTTCTTCTTCGGAAAATAGCGTGGCCTAGGGGCTTCAACATAGACCGCCGGCCTCAAGGGCTCAACGGTAACTTCATTCGGTCTTCCCAAGCGGTCAAAGACACTAGGACGTGCCTTCACAATGGGAACGGACTTCATTTGTTCACCTTCGGGGATGGACACTTTTACCTCAAAGGAAAAAGTCATGGGGGCCATTCTTGACAAGAATTTGGGGCTTAAGAGAATGGGAAGTATTTAAGAATTTTGCTGTGTGACCAAACTGGTCGAAATGGGTTCAAATTTAAAGCTGTTGAAGAATCCTGTACAAAAATAAAGGGGCTGTAAATCAGCAGCCCAGACGCGGGAACCTCCGCCCTTGGAGCCGTGACGCGCGTGCATCCCATGCCTTCTTCTAGGAGCGCGAGCCTTTGACAGATGGACAAAACAGAATAGGCCTTGTCAGTTCAACAACAGTCCAGATGCTTCAACGCCTTCAACCTGCAACGAGTTCAGAATCCACAGCAACAAAACAACATTCCACAAACAACACCAAAAGCACTTTGGGCACACATGTGTTTGGAAAAAAAGGTCGACACCTATGATCGATTCTAAATAAATATAAAAAAATATAGATACATAACTAGGACCGTAAAATATGTGTTATTTCTTATTACATGTAAAATAAAAAATTGTCCCAGGTTCTCAGCCTATCTACTCAGAGTCATCACCAGCAGCACTGTGCCCATCCCCGCTGCCGCTCTCAGTCTCCTCGTCATCATCAGACTCTTCTTCAGACTCCTCGACTGTGATCTCATGACAGCGTCTCTTTGGCACCTGCGCCGAGGAATTGGTACCGCCGCTGCTGAAGCTCCTGCTCAATGACCGCCTCACTGAGGTGACAGCATCATCAACATCCAAGGCAGCATCTCTGCAACCGCGCCCCATACCGCGGGCTCCCTGAGCAGCTCCTCTCACAGCTCCAGACACTGTCCCTGCAGCCTCCCTAGTCAGGTTCTCCATATCTCTGCACATCTCCAGCACCTTCTCCTCCAGATAACGCAGCCTGCTCCGCATTCCCTTGTTTTGGCGGCCTATATGCCTGTAAGCAGCTACGGGCACCTGTCACAAGCAGAAACAAGAAACTACATCATTGTACTGAGATAAAATAGAATGGAACAGAAAATGGGTCACGATCAGAAATGTACAGAAAGAATACAGTCATACCACAGCAGTTTAGGCGGGAGGCTCTCTCTCCGGTGACATCTCCTCAGGGACAATCTCGCTCTACTCCTCGACAACTCCAAAGTTGGTACAAGTATAGTACGAAGGAGGCAAGGGAGGATCAAAACAATAACCTGCACCGGTAGGATAGAACTGAGCAGAAGTCGAGGGGGCGGGCTGTGTCCCTCGAGGGTCAGCATACATAAAGCCTTGCATCAAATGGTTGGCCCTGAAGATGCCATAATCCTGATAAGGAAAGAAGAAAGGGGAAGTATCGACCCCGGCCATGTACATGGCCCTATCCTCCCCAGATAACACCTCCCAATGGCAATGACAGAAAGGAGGAAAGTCTGGAACCGCAGGCCTAGGCGGGTTATGGTAATCCACCATCTGGCTCCCGTACTGCCAGTATACTCTCTCTCCCAGGTACAGGGCCATGCACTCCACAGAGCTCATCAGAAGCCTTGAGCGGGTGGATAGCAGGGTGTGCTCTATGCTACCGTATATCGGCCTCCAGGGGAACAGTGAATGAGACACAGCCTCGGGCCTCAGGTTGTCCAGATACTGCTTGGCTGAAACCAAGCTAATGGGGGCGGTGCCGGTCTTCACATTTCTGGCCTTGTAAGACCACCTCGCACAATCAGGATACATAGGCTAGGGCTGTAAACGAGCCGAGCCGAGCTTTGGAGTTTTAGGCTCGAGCTCGTTAACGAATTATCGAGCTCGAGCTCGAGCCCATTTTCCTTGTTCGAGCTCTAATCGAATTGAGTTTCGAGCTGCTCGCGAGCTTTTCACGAGCTGTTCGAACTCGAGTCTTTACGAGCCGATCTCGAGCTTAAACATTTTTCTGAAAATTATGAAATCAAACGAGCTCGAGTTCGAGCCTTATCGAGTTCGAGCCTTATGCTCGCGAGCTTTCACGAGCTGTTTGAACTCGAGCCTTTACGAGCCGAGCTCGAGCTTAAACATTTTTCTGAAAATTTTTACCGAGCTCTGATAAGTATTCTCTGCATTTTGAACCAAAACAGTATATTTTTATTTTTTTTTCTATTTTTTTAATCTCAAAATGTGTCTAATTTACAAATGTAACCTCATGTTTACTTTTTTTTTTTTTTTTTGAAAAGCTCTTGTTCATTTAACTTCTCATATTACAAACGATTAATTGAATGGTATATATACCATCAGGTTGTAATATACTCTTTCTGTCCCAAATTTTATATTTACTTATCAAATTTACTTAAACTTTAACTAATATTTTACACTAAATTATTAATTCTCATAAAAATTTAAAAATGATTGTTAAATATTAATAAATTATATAAATTAATAATTTACATAAAATATTAATCAAAATTCAAATAGTTTGACTCTACGTAACCAAAATTCAAATAGTTTTACTATTATAGTTAACTATTATAGTTACTATGGTATTTTTTTTTTAAAAAATAGTTACTAAGGTAGTTAATAATTATAGTTAACAATTATATTTCACTATAAATAGCTAACTATTATATTTAACTATTAATAGTTAACTATTTGTTTTAACAATTATATTTAAAAGTTGAGGCCGACCGTATTATAACGGTGAATTTATAACAAGTTTTGAAATGCATAGGGATAGGTAGGTTTTCATATTGTGGTCAACGTTTTATGGAGTTGACCATGAAAGTCAAAGTCAAACAAACTTTCTGGTTAGTATATACTCCCTTCGTCCCATTTCAAATTGCAAAACTTGCCAAAAAGGGTGTCCCAACTAAAATTGCAAAATCCAAAAATGGAAAGTTTTAACCCACTTGCACACTCACATCCATTAACCCACTAACTATTTTCTACCCCACTTTCTCTCTCCCACTCAACTATCAACACTCACACCACATCACCTTTTTCACTTTTTCCCTTAATCCCCGTGCCAACCTAGTATTTGCAATTTGAAATGAGACGGAGGGAGTAGCATTTAAATGACGCTATTATACTTAGTCAACTGTGTTTAGTAAAACGTACGCTACGCTATGTGTATAATATAGTATATGTTACATGTATGTATATATACATATAATACATACATACATCATACATACACACACATATACGGCTTTCGTCCCGCCTGACTTAAGAGGAACTAGAATGAATTGAGGAGGTTATGAGAACAAAAGTAATATTATCTTTCCATTTTTTGGCCGTACTACGTCGAGTATGACACTAAAAATGTCAAAATGTCCTAAATCGGGCAGGATAGAGGGAGTATATAATAATGTATATAAATATGTGCTATATGTATATATGTATACATATATATATATATATATATACACACACACTATATATATATATATATATACACACACACACACACACACACACACACACACACACACACACACACACACACACACATATATATATATATATATATATATATAGACACACACACACACACAAACATATATATATATATTTAATAAATATTTTTCTACATGCAAACGCATTTATATGTGAAATATATATGTGTGTGTATGTGTAAATGATAAACATTTTGTTCATTCTATATTTGAGTAATTAAATATACTTGCATATATAACTACAATAATAGATGTTAATTTTATTTTTTATTTCAATGAGAAAAATAATATAAGACAAATATGTGTACATTTGAAAATAATAAATTAGTTTTGAAAAAAAAAACCCACTATTGTGTATATATCTCTGCGTTTTCATAATGAATATGCATAGAATAAATTAATTTTAGTTGTTGTACAATCTATATTGTATTATTGTATTGTATGTGTATAGTCGCTATATGATCATTATATGAATGTATAAAAATTAAATTAATTTTAGTTGTTGTACAATTATTGTTGTTTGATTCACTTTGAAGATAAAAATATTTTAGTTATGATTTATTCCTTGTACAATGTTGTATATACATATAATGTATATGTATTCATTACAAAAGTAATAATTATGATTATTTAGTTGAGCTCGAGCTTAACGAGCCGAGCCGAGCTCGAGCCAAACAAAAACAAATAACCCGTATTAACGAGCTTATCGAGCTGGGCCCGAGCTCGAGTTATGCTTGATTTAAACGAGCCGAACATGAGTCGAGCTCTAACGAGCCGAACACGAGTCGAGCTCTAACGCACCGAACACGAGTCGAGCTCTAACGAGCCGAACACAAACCGAGCTCTAACGAGCCAAGCTCGAATAAAGCTCGTCAAAAAAACGAGCCGAACACGAGTCGGCTCGATAAAAATTCGAGCTCGAAAACTCGGTTCGAACTCGAGCTCGAATAGCACTTCGAGCCCATTCGAACCGAGCTTTAACGAGCCAAGCCCGAGCTCGAATGGGCTCGGTTCGTTTAACAGCCCTAACAGGGGCTGACCCACTCTCTCAATCCTGAAGTCTCTCATCCCCAAAATGGTAAAAGCCCACAGCTGCAAACAGAGACAAAGACAGGATTAATGACAGTCAAAAAGTGTAGATAAAGACAGGAATCTAAGAAGGGCAAAGAGGTGAATGTACATCCCAAGCAAGAGAAAAACCAGTGACAGAGCTCCTAGTCGAACGACTAGTCAAGTCCATGCCGTGATAACAGACAGCCAGACCCGTAGCGGCCCAGTTATACTAAGCAGCCTGGTCCAAGTCAACCAGAAGGTCCAACAAGGACAAAGTAGCAGAACATCCCCCATTCGGAAACAGGGTATGGGACTAGGCAAACCAAATAAAGCACCGGGACACCACCTCGACCCTGTCCGCGGTAACACCCCGAAACTCAGCCGCAAGGACGCTAAAGTAAGCTCGGATTCTCCCCCAAGTCACTCGGGAATTATTCACCACGAACTCACAGTCAACCAAAGCCAACAACTCAGCAAGCGTCCGAGCAGTCCCCCTCACACCACAAGGGACGGGCACTCCATAAAAGGCAAACTAGTAATGAAAGGGTCAAAGCACGTAGCTGCAACCCGAGCCTGTACATTCTCGGCAACTTCTTCCATATAGAAATAGGTGCCTGAGCCCCACCTCGAATCTCAGACAGACGAGCCCATCTCTGCAAAGAAACAAAGAAAAATTCGTCAGCATAACGGCTATAAAGTGGTCAAACCCAACATGAAGAAATTCAACAAATATGGCAGAATCACAACGTGCAAACAAGTGTGTGAACATGCAAATGGGCATCCAAAACACTCCCTTTGTGGTAAATCAACAATTACAACAACATGCAGCCATAATAAAAAATAAAGGGTTACTGCAGCAGTATTACGGGCAACAATGATACACCCCCAGAATGCAGAAAATCAACAAAGGAATGGTGAAATTCTTACCAAGCCCGCAGACACAAAGTTGGAGATATGAGTATGAGACTCATAGGTAAGCAATCTAGGGTCCATGGCCTCAACCCTGATTTCTACCTCCTCGCCCATTGGCATTTCAAAAGGAGGAGTTTGATGAGAACTCGACATGATCTCACGATAAAATGGTCTTAAAGGGAGAAAGGAAATGTTTTAGGATTTTTTCTCACGAAAATTCAACTCAGAATGTGGGGAGTTTGGGCAATTTTTGAACTCAGTCCGAACAGAATGGACAGTCGCTGCAGTTGTATGCTAACTTATGCAAAAGGTGCGTGCCTCCCGCTACCTTCCTGGAACGCGGGCGTGTCCCACAGCGATACCCGGACGCGGGCGCCTCCCGTGCCGTGTCAGGCCCAGGTACAAGTTCCCATACAAGAATAAATACATCACATCAATGTTCTTCCAACTCCCATCCGATTTTTCAGCTCCACCTTGGGGCATTTCAAGAACAAAGTTCCTCAACGGACATCATTAAATCCAATAGTTAAAAAAGTCAAGGTCAATCTCGGCATTTTCCCCTCTAAAGGGAAAACATTTTTTCGGTCCGCAGTCAACTGTTCCCGCACCCCATAAAAGTTATGAAGTCAACAGCAAGTGCAGCCCCGAACAACATACATCAGATACGGATACAAACAACAATTCGGTCCATGGTGAACCACAGTAATCACCACTTCTCAAGGCAACAAATGGATTCACAAACGGATTCATCAAACGGGTTCACAAACGGACTCGTCCTTCAGATTCACAAATGAATTCGACAAATGGACTCACAAACGGGTTCAGCAAATGGATTCAGCCAACGGATTCACAATCGGATTCGATCAATGGGTTCACAAACGGACTCATCCAATGGATTCACAAACGGATTCAGCCTTCGAGTTCACAAACGGACTCGTCCTTCGGATTCACAAATGGATTCGACAAATGGACTCACAAACGGGTTCATCAAATGAATTCACAAACGGATTCATCCAATGGGTTCACAAACTGACTCGTCCTTCAAATTCACAAACGGATTCGGCAAATGGACTCACAAATGGGTTCAGAAAATGGATTCACAAACGGATTCAGCCAACAGATTCACAAACGTATTCGACAAATGGACTCACAAACGGGTTCAACAAATGGATTAACAAATGGATTCATCCAACAGGTTCACAAACGGACTCGTCCTTTGGATTCACAAACGGATTCGATAAATGGACTCACAAACGGGTTCAGCAAATGGATTCACAAATGAATTCATCAAACAAGTTCACAAACGGACTCGTCCTTCGGATTCGATAAATGGACTCATAAACGGGTTCACCAAGTGGATTCACAAACGGATTCAACAAACAGGGTTCATAAACGGACTCATTCAATGGATTCACAAATGGATTCATCAAACGGATTCACTAACGGATTCATCCTCAAGGTTCACAAACGGACTCATTCAATGGATTCACTAACGGATTCATCAAGCGGATTCACTAACGGATTCGTCAACAGGGTTCACAAACGGACTCATTCAATGGATTCATAAACGGATTCATCAAGTGGATTCACTAACGAATTCAGCCGGCAGATTTACAAACGGATCATGCCACCTCCTCTATCAACAAAAGCCTCTCACACAGGGAGCGCACCCCTATCTCTCGCAATTTCAAATTACTGCTTTCATCGAGTGTTTGCTTCTTCTTTTTTTGTGATGTCCTCGGCGGATGTCTTTCTTTCGTTAGCGCATTTTGCTTCGTAATCCACACCACAGAGGGGCTCTGTAGACACCCCGCCTTGGACCGCTCACCCCGATTGCACATTTGATTTTGTGTTTCTCCCTATTTTATGTGTTTTCTGTTAGTTTTTGTTAATTTTGTTAAGTTCCTGACTGACTCCGTTAAGTCCAGAGACTAAACTGAATAACAGGGCTGACTTTCTAGTCCATTCTATTAAAAAAACCATTTCAAAGTCGCGCGCCTACGCCCATAGGGGTCAGAAGCGCACGCGTCCCGCCTCCAAGGCAAGAGGCGCGCGCATCTGGGCGTCAGTTACATATTTTCTCCAAGAATCCCTCCCTTGCTCATTTTACATGATTTGCCCGGAAAAGATTTCTTGGTGACTGCGTTTTGGCACCAAAAACATCTCTTTTACAACTATATAAACCCCTCTTCTCCACCATTTCAAAGGACTCTTTTTTGGAAACAAGAAAACTCTACAAAAAGGACTTTTATGACTAAGAAAACTATACACAAACCATTTCCAAGACACTTTCAAGGCAACTCACCAAGAAGTGTTTGAAGCCACTTGAAGCTTAGGTAAACTCTACTTTTCTCTCTACTCTCTCTACTTCATCTCTTCTTTTCTTCTCTTACTTTTATCAAACGTGCAATCACCCAAAACATTTTGGGACATGACACTAAAGATCGCTTCATTCCATTGAAGTTGGTCAAGGAGTTATCTCCCTACATTCCAAAAACCCATTTTAAAACCCCCTTTTATTATAATCAAGAATAGGAAGAACATTTTACTTATGTAGACTTTGAACAAGCAAGACAAACATTAGTTGGGCGAGATGGGTGTTTAAGTACTTCCCATCTCGAAACCTAACCCCCAAACCTCATAACAAGAATCTCTGTTTTCGTACCAAAACATAGGCTAAATCAATAGGTTTTTTTATGTTCTGTTAAAAACATAGGTGGCGACTCTACAACTTAAAACCGGTTAGACATCCTAGGATCATCCCACCGCTCTAGCCAAGCCGTGGTCCTCCTGGGGTATCTACACATAGGCGTCCAACTGTTCAAGCGTCTTCTGAAGCTCAGAACACATGGTAGCAAGCATAACACAACTGACGTCACGAGAATCACTTGCGTGTTTCTTGTGAGCGTCCCTGTCTTCCCTAGGGGCACTAGCAGCAGGTTCCTCTGGAACGGGTGCATCAAGAATGTACAGCTTATCTTCTTGCCTTAGAAATTCTTAGGCTTCGGATCAAATACGTGAAGTTAGCACCATTCTCTAGAAGTTTTTCCTTCTCATGGATAGATCGCAATGATAGGGTTTGTTATTTGCCACTATCTACAATTTTATGCAAACCTTTAACATGTATAAGTACCAATTTCATAAAGAGATAAATTTGTATTTCATAAATACTCCCACTAAATTATATAACCTTCTTATACAAATAATGCATAATATAATTTAAATGGGCTAAGATCCATATTTCATTTAATTTTACCTCCACAATGGCAAGATGCGCAAAATTAAATTATTTAGGTAGACAACTCTTGTCAATCATATCATATATGACTCTTAGATCTTTTATGAGTTTCTTTAGACATAATATGTCAAAAGCATATTTTAATATCATCTGTGCCTTAGGCCCAAAACTCTTTTGATAGCCTAATTAAGTCAAACCACTTTAAACGTATAGGAACCACTCTTCCACTCATCTTATTCATATATGAATAGAATCAATGCACCTCGCAAGGGTTAGAGCGCGCACAAAACTACCCATATAATCCCAATTGTTTTAATCATGGATTGACACTTGACTTAAATTTTAACATGAAGGTTCAACACATATAGCATGGCAAAACATTTATACACATATAATATAAACATGTAAAGCATCGGTTAATCACTTAATTAATCTCATTAATCTATGCATAACCTTAGGTGATTAAGTTGTAAAAGTTTATTAGGATAAATTTTGAAACTCTTGGATTTCCAAAATCCATAATCTGAAACAATTCGTACGGTCAAACTAAGCCAATAAGGAAACCACAATCCCATATGAAAGTTTGTAATTGAGAGCACGATTGTACGATCGAAACTAAGCCAAACAGCATCTACAATCTCGTACCAAATTTAGAAACTTGAAGAAATAATCTTATAAGGTGGAAACTAAGCCAAAAGACATCCACAATCCCTTACATAAGGTAACTCGATTCTAAATTATTTTGTCTCATCAATTTATGACTTTGATCTTGATATTTATTTTTAGGAAACACAGTTTCTAAAACCAGCCATCTGACAAATAAATTCAATTCAAAGTAATTTTGAACTTGAGATTTAATTTTAGGAAACACGGTTTCTAAAACCAGTCATCTGGTAATTAAATTCAACTCAAAATATTTACCATTATATGTTTCAAAAATACATACACAAAACAATCTACTGCCCGAACCATTCGGTCAAGTACCACGTTGTGCCCAGATTCAAAGTCCCAAATTTTTCATCCTAAATTGTTTTTCCATATTCATTAAGGATTTGGTGTTCATGATGATCAAATCAAGTTCATCAAAACCCTAGAATAACCAATTATTCATGAATCTAAGATTATCAACATATTAATCAACTTAAAATTCAATAATCTTATGGAAGATATTAATCAAATTAGTAACACAATTTAAGATCCCACATAAATAAATTATGAGGGAAAATACAGAAATATGCCCCTGAACTTAGCGATTGGATGCAAATATGCCCCTAACATCGTTTATTGGTACATTTTCCCCTCAACTCAATTAAAAATAGGGTAAATTTGACCTCCGTTAATTTTTTCATCCAAAATTTAACGATTACAGACCTAAATTGAATTAAACAACTTGAAAATGGATAAATTTTGAACTATAAAATTATATAAACTAAAGAATATTAATTATAGAATTGATAGTATGTCATACTCCCTCCGTCCCATTTGAAGCTTCACTATTTTGGTGAGGGCACACAAATTAAGAAAAGTGATGAGTGTAAAAAGGGTTGTGAGAGGGAAGAAATTAGTGGGTATGACAAGTGGGGCCTACAATTTAAATGTGTGAGATGGGAAAGTTAGTGGGTATGATAAGTGGAGCCCACAATTTAAGTATGTGAGAGGAAAAAGTGACTGTGGTTGATAAGTGGAGCCCACATTTTTTTTATCATTTTAAGAAATGGTGAAGCTTTTAACGGGACACCCATTTAGGTAATAGGTGAAGATTCAAATGGGACGGAGGGAGTATATCATATTTTTTTAATAACTGATATTTAATTAATCACAATATTTTGAGAAACTAATTTTTCTAAATTATAAAAAGTCACCTACTCTTAATTTAATTTTAGAAAGATCTTAATTTTGTAATATTAATCAGACTATCACCTATCAATAAAAAACATGACCAAAAGCTATAAGAACAAAAGCAAGGATTTGGTAAGAACGGAGATAAATCACCACTACACCACCACTTCATCCACCACAACCCGCCATCATAACCATAAGTTGATTTTGATAAGTATTTGTTGCAATACGGATCATATAATAACATTCTAAATTTTGAAAATAATTAAAATAAAATAAATAAGTTCAAACTCAAAACTATCTCTAAATTAATCTTTATCATTATCCATCATTTATTAACATCATTTATTAATTTTAACTATAAATAAATAAGTTTAAATGATATTCTCATCCAAATGAATATTTATTTATTTTTATATTGAATACATCTAAAAATGAATTGTCAACTTTTAATATTTTTCTTAAGTTAGTTTTCTACCATTTTATTTTTATATTTGCATTTACATATGAAAAAATCAAAATATAAAGTGCTTAGCAAGAATATCATATACTCTCTCTATAAGATTTTATTAAATTTGTAAATAAAAATTTATGTGGAATTGGCAGTATTTCATAAATAGAACTTCACTAAAAAAAAATTATTTTCTACTTAACATATTTTTATTTTTATTTAAGTAATTTATTATTTAATAAATATTTTTCAGTATAGTATAGTTTAATAATTCATAATTTATCCCTTTTCAATTTGTTTAATTCAATTTAGGTCCTATAATCATTAAATTTTGGATGAAAAGTTAAATTTTGGATGAAAAAACTAACGGAGGCCAAATCTGCCCTATTTTCATTGAGTTGAGGGGAAAATGTGCCAATAAACGACGTTAGGGGCGTATCTGCATCCAATCGTTAAGTTCAGGTGCATATTTCTGTATTTTCCCAATCATCATAAATATTGCACAAGCATGTTTCACCAAACATCATTAAACCACATAACAATCATGAATCTACATTATATCATGTGAACACATATAATCAAATAATATTATTATCATGATATTATTAAGATAACTATGATGAACGGGGCTCTGATACCACTGTTGGGTTTTGAGCAATCATGCGCAGCGGAAAATAAACCCAAAAACCTAGATTCGTTCAAGATGATTAAATTAATACAAAATTTAATTTAGATTACTAACCGCAGCGATGCTTTAAAATTCTCTAGTGGAATATCTAGAACTAATTTTTAGATCCGGACTTGCTAGATCTATTAGAAACAATTTCTATATGAAGGCTATATGAAAACTAGGTTTCTTATTCTTGAGGTAGAAGAAGACTAGTATTAGGCCGAAATGCACGGCTTAGTTATAAAATACCGCAAGTGCACGGTGTAGATATAGTATAGAATACGGTAAATGAGGGCCGATCCCACGAGGACAAGGATACTTTAGAAAATCTTTCCTTTTAATGAAAGAAATAATAAAAATGATTGATTGGGGATAAAATTGTTTGTCACTTAACTAGAAATATAATGTAAAAACTCTAATTGGGATTTAAAACTTTTATGCTTAAAGAAATTCCCGGGATTGGGACTCAAACAATATACATTCATCAAGTAATCATGCTCTTTAGATTTAAAAGTTCATTTTAAAACAAGGATAGTACGCTATGTTGTGTCAACTTCTTAACCAAGGCTTAAAACACATGTATTTTAATACTAATTATGTCCTATCTCTCGATGGCCCATAATTAATAAAAACCCATTAAGTTCATTTAAAATCCACGTACTTCCACTCAAGGAGCACCCCTAGGCCATTAATCTACTCTCGTGATTAATAGGAACCCAGTCACTTCATATGGTTCCGTTAATCGAGATTCACCGCTAGGTCCTTCTCTCGATTAACTGAGATTCATACGAAACATAGAGCTCATCATGGTTGTAGGCGTTTTAGTACAATATGAAGATATTGATTAAAATGAAGAGAAGAAAGTAGAGCATGAATTAAATTATGAATATATAAAGTTGAGTTTCCAACCCCAAGAATAAAGGGGGATTACTCACAAGCCATTTGTGAAATCAAAACATGAATAAAAAATAAATAGTAAGAAGAAATAAGAGACACTTATTCAGATTTGGATGAAGACAAAAGGCTAAAAATAACTCTTAAGAACCTGTATTATTATTCCTCAAGAACACCTCAAAAAGATGGAAAATTGAGACTATAAATTGCTAGAGTAACTTTACAATAATTTTTGGATCTCTTTTCTGGCCTATACAAGGACTTTATATAGTCCTCAAAGCTAAAAGTCAAGTCTCTTCAAGGAAAAGTCTTCAAACGAAAAGCCATGTCTGAACGGTCATTCTGGCACGGTCGTGCTTTGAAAGTGGCACGGCCATGCTGTTTGAATTGGCACGGTCGTGCTTTAAGAATGGCACGGTCGTGCTGAAATCCAACTCTGATGGTTATTCTTGACATAAGTGGCACGGTGGTGCTGATTTTGAAGCATGGTCGTGTCGACTGATTTTCACCCCTTTTCTTCCCAATTTGCTCCATCTTCAATTCCTTAATTCCGTTTCACCATATAAGCCATATTTTAACCCAAAAAGGTCCTTGTAAACCTGTTCCATCCATAAAACACCACAAAATACCAACAAGCATAAAATCCGCGAAACATAGATAAAAAATGAATTAATTTAATTAAAAATACAATGCTACATCGGAATATATGTAATTGATTACCACAAAAATTGTCAAAACATCCACAAATAACGAAGTTCAATATAACCACTTCGTAAAGTCAAAAACAAAAACTCATGACAACCTTTCTAAAAACAAAAAATATATCTTCAATGTATCACTTCCCAAAAATACTTAGTAGCTCTAGCCAACTGCAGAAGATAAAAATGTATAATAAATTATTAGTTATTATATGCAAAAATAGAAAAATAAATAATAAGTATTATAGGTACAATGTAGAAACCCACTATGACCTTTTTGGCATCAAACCATGTAGTCTCAGACGAGCTTATGAAAACCAACGGAAGTATCTGGAAATCATGAAATATACTAGAGTAGGCAAAATAAAATATTTAAACTGCATCAACTTCAGTTCTCAATACCACAAATGATAGTAAACAAAATAAACTAACCATGTCAATATCATTCTGAACAGGCTGCCCCTATTTGCTGCCACTCTTCAGCCTAGAAAATCACAATTTCATAACAAAGATGACGGAAACCATTAAATAATTGTTAATTGTAAATTAGAATAATAGTATGATTAAGGCATTTAAATAAGTAGTCTATCAAACCTTTGCATAATCCTTTCAGTAATCTCTGGTCTAGGACCAAATACCATTAAAATACTAAGTATTAACTAAAGATATAAAGAAGTTAAAGCAGTGAGGAACAAAATAAATTAATAACATATTCTGACCGTAGATAATTCTTCTCGGCTAGGTTTGACTTAAAATCCTTCTTTTCGGGGCGGCCATAACATTTTCCATAAAACTCAATGCGATCAGGGTTACCGTGTAATTGCAAATCCAATTATAGTACTATTTCATACAAAGCCTAAATGCATGCTTAAAAATAAGAGAAAATGATAAGTGTAGCAATCAATCAACCAAAGGTAAGTTAGAAAAAACTAAGATAATCTATTTTTGACAAGATAGTATTTACCATAAACTTGAGGCTCATTATTCTTGGGGTTGCCATCTCCACTTGATGTATTATGAACAAACATGTTGGATTGAGGTGCAGTAGTAGGGGAACCATTATTTTTTTCTCGAATTACATCATGAAGTTTTGCCATTGAGGTTGGTACTTTAGCAAATTTTCTTGGAGCCATTCTGAAATAATTGCAACATAGTATAGTCAATAACTGGAAAAAAAAAATCAACATAGAATAAGATATAACTAAAAATATAACTATTTTTAAGATAAAATATCGTATTACATTTGTCCCAAAATAATAAAAAAAAAATATTGGTTTAAATAGAAAAACGGACATTAAATTTAATAGGCGATATTTGGGTTCACTACAAGATAGGATGAAGAATGTGGAATGTGGGTGCTTGAAATACTAATAAACAAATATGGAGCCTCTCCCAAATCAACTCATAAGTGGTAAATAAACAATAACATAATTAAAAGTCTAACAGAAAATAACTGTTAAATGGGTAGCTACATATGGATATAGATGTGAGTATAAACGAAATAAACAATGAAAAAAGAAGATTTATAATAATAATAATAATATATATACACACACACACACACACACACATGTATATAAATTACTACGTTATAAGGACAAAAAAGAGAGAGGATACATATTATAGAAAAAACAACTGAGGTCTTTTTTGACAGGTAGGGTCTTAAGAACTTAGTTATTTAATTAGTGTATGATGCTGCCACCAAGTTGCCTTTAGTATAAATACATGATACATTTTGATTAAAGGAGTCACTAATATTCATGAATAAAGGAAAGTTCCAAAGGTGGTTCTTTTAATTCTAAGCCTTGATTTTTTCTTTTAAATTCCCTGAATTAAAGTAAAATAAGCCCACAAGGAACTGAGAGACAGTTTCAAGTGTCAACATCTTCTTTTATCGCTCAATATCGAGTACGACACTATCAAACTTAATTCACCATTTATGCACTAAAGTAACTATTCAGCTTACTGACCAATCAACAAAGATTAATAGCCATCTCGCTAATATGTGACTGTTAATTAGCCAACGGAAGTGTTATCATAAGATAAACAAAGAAGAAAAAGAAGAGAGTTAAAATTAGCTATCTAGGTGAGCTTACTGACATGTAATTTTTATTTGTATTTCAAGCACCTAAAGACCTCATTCTTCATCCTATCTTGCAGATGGAGAGATAACAATGCTTGATTTTGTAAACCTTGCTACTTGGTATTGGTGAATTCTGATTTTCTATGTACATGTGTGTTTGGTTATACCCTATCAAGAGAATCATAAACTCATAAAAGGGCTTTCTTTGACGAAAAGCAACTGTAAGTAATGAATTATCAAAGCTACGAATTATCAAAACTACACAACTTCAACCAAAAGGACTCTTCTTTCACAAACACACCAGTGAAAAAATTGAAGAAATAGATGGCAAAAAAAGAGAGGGAATTTTCCTTGTCTACCTGAAAGTATTTTTCCCGTAATGAGCAAACAATAGGGGCCTTGAGCAACGTAACGGTTAATAGAATCAACCTGAGATAAAAAAAAAAAAAAAAAAAAAATGCGCAATGAAAAAGTGACATCTTTTAAGCATTTTGTCAAACACCTAAAGGGCAACACAATTACGCCCAAATATCATATAATTTGGGTTTCACCCATGCCAAAAAAAAAAAAAAAAAAATCATTGCTCTGGGAACCCACAACTCCGAACCATAGTAACAACAAAATTTCGAGCGAGGCAAATAAAAATGATTCAAGTTAGTATGAAATCGTGATACTCATACAAGAGATATAATAAGCTTCTAATTTTTAAAAGAAATTTTGCAACTAACCTTCTGATAGCACAATAAAAGAAATTGTTTCGTTTTCTTGAAACCAGATTGATGGAGCTCGTCCTAGGCACCAAAGATGGACGATCTGTTGGAAACAACGTTGATCGCCGGAGCGATGAACGCCGCAAAGGCCTAGGGTTCTGGCTGTTCTTTCGTCTCACAACTCTTTGGAACGACAAAATTGAGCGAAATAGGAAGATATTGGGTTTGTGTTAGAGGACGGCTAATCGCACCTCCTAATCTTTTAATCTAACAATATCATTAATTTAAAACATTGTACTTTATGCATTAAGGGATGGACTTAAATGAATGGAATTAAATTTTCAGGGTGATTTTAGCATAACTTTTTTGTTGCTGAAAAATATACTTTGGCTACAAAAAACTTCATAGTTAATGAGGTATATTTTTGTAGCAAAATGTTTTGAAATTTATGAACCACGCGGGATCTTATCGCGCCAAAAAATTTCAGACCATATCAAAAAAATTGCATTTTAATCAACGACAATTTTTTTTTTTTTTTTTGTTTTCTTAAGCAAGCAATTGACTACAAAACAATTTTGTCGCCAAATGACAAAGAATTTTCTACAAATTCAGAAATATGTCGTGAACGGTACTCTTTTAACTACAAAATATTTTTGTAGCTAAAAAATCGTAAGTAAATACTCAATTTCTTGTAGTGCTAGGATGAAAAGACAACGTTATAGAACCCTAAATGACTATAAAATAGTCATTTATCAACTCCCCCACACTTGAATCTTGCTTGTCCTCGAGCAAGTTTAAACATTTTTGAATAAAAGATAGGAGTGTAAATGACAATAATAAGAAAAAATAAGAAAGGTCGTCAATGCTTCCTCAAAATATTGTTATGTAAAGTATTGCCTTTGTAAAATGTTTTCTTTCTAAATTTTTTGTCCCAAGAAATTTGTGAAAAAGAATGTAGGATGACGTTGGAGAGTAAATAGAAAAGTGTTTATATTAATATATTATGAATAAATTCCATTGAGTAAAAGCATATTTGAGATAACCAAATGAATTTGTGGATCACAAGTATGGATTGAAAGATAAATTCACTCTTTAGAGTGTTTTGTGAAGAAATTTTTCATGCTCGGAAATACATTTCTTTAACTATGATTTTTAATCTTTAACAAAGATATTCATATGTTGTTATGCACTTTGAATCACAAAAGATGATAGGTGGAGGATGATAGTGGAAAAAGGCTTTAGAGATTATATTGATTAACGTGGCAATTGAGTTTCTTGGCTTAAATTGTCACACTCTATAATGATATGTTCATTTAGATATTCGAGTGGACAATTTACAAGAAGATTATATTCATTTATTAGCCTTGAAAGTGGAAATGGAAAGATGGATTATAGTGAAAGCTTTTGTGATTCGAGAAGAGCATAACAAGAATGTATACATTTGGAAAAGAGTAGAAATGAAAGTTTTTGATATGCATACACAAGTATGTTTTAAAGTTTTTCACAAGTATACTGTAACCAAACTTAAATGACCACAAATCCATTAATAAATTAATGCTATTATTCAATAAGATTTAAAAGTCTATATTAATTTTAGAATTTTCCATTTAATATCCAATATAATCCTAAGTTGTTTTTATCAAGTTTTTCAAGAAGTAAAAGTTAGAAAGAAAAGATTTTACTTAGACAAATGATAATTATTGATAACATTCTCATCATAAATCGGAGCATTGGTTTTTTTTTTTTTTTTTTGAAAATTGGGAACATTGCCCTTACATTTTACATGCATAAAAATAAAGAAAACTTACTAAAAGATAAAAAAGAAAAAACTAGCATGCAATTTATAAAAAATAAAGCGGATAAAAATATAAATATACTCCCCCTCACACTTAAACTAAACATTGTCCCTAATGTTTTCAAGAAAGTAAAAATTGGACAAGAAAGTAAATGGGGACAGGGAATAAGCACTTACTCAAATGGTGGTGGTGGTGGTGGTGGTGGTGGTTTGAAATTTGGCCAATGTACCAATCCATAGTCATATATTTGGTTTACCCTTCCTTCAATATTGTAAACCCGACCCTCTATGCTACCTTGGAAGTTGTTGAAATTTTGGGATAGGTGGCCAAGTTGGTTTAGGATTTGTGTATTTTGAAGGGCCATTTGATCAAATCTGTTGTAAAAATCTGGTGGCTTGGGTGGGTTTTGGTGGATTTGTTCTTCATCCTCGCCCTCTTCTCTTATGGTTTTGGGGGTTAACCAAGTCTCGGGGTTGTTGGCTCGGACGAAAGAGAGGTTGGGGTTAGGTAAAGTGGTGTATGGTTGGTCATCCGGCCCAAGCAACCAGTTGTATTGCCTTCTATTATCGGTACCTCGAATCATTTTCATGTTTCTTAAGGCCTCTAGGTTAAGCTTTATGGACTCGGAGACAGCTTTTAAATCCTCCGGAATTTCTAAACCCATTCCCCTACCCAAAATGAATCTCCCGCCTCCAATCCTCACTTTGAAAACCCTTTAAATGACGGATAAACCAAAAAGCCAAATTAAAATTATTACCACTATGAACAAACACCCATAATAAGTACAACTCTCATCTAGTGATTGTCCCCTTATCCTTCTTCCCAAACATGGTGCAAGTGTAGAGACGGTGGATGATTGTTGGTCCCAAAGGGGCAACAAGGGTATGAAAAATTCTAGAGGGGGGGGGGGTGAATAGCGTTTTAAAATTCTTTTCAAACCCTTTTGCAAAACAATGGCAAATGCGCACAACTCAAATATTGGCTAAGTATAGCGCGCAACAGAGTGTGAAATGCACAGCGGAAAACTTAAAGCAATTGTTGGTCCCAGAGGGCAACAAGGGTATAGAACCTCTAGAGGGGGGGTGAATAGCGGTCCAAAACTTTTTCAAAAATACCCTTAAAATCAGCCGAGTACTTATCAGTTTGGCCAACTGCGGTTCAAAGCACAAGAACCGAACTGATAAAATGCACAGCGGAGTTTGCGGTTTGGCCAAATAGGTTAGTTAAAGAGTTGGGAGGTTTGACTCAGGTTGAGAAAACACTATGATGCAACTGAATAGTTAAGCTTAAAGTTCAAAGGAAAACACAATTCATCTTTCAAGTCATTTCGTATATGGAGATAAGTTAAAGACCACAAACAAGAAAGATAAATATCAAGACAGAAAATAAAGATCAAGCACACAAATTGAAGAGGTTCGTTCTTAAATGAACTACGTCCTCTACCTAGATGGTTAGTCTATGATTTTCTAATAGCTACTAGACTTGTATTAATTTAGAGGAGGTTTTACAAGATGAATCTAAACTCTAAACAATAAGTCTAACCTAAGCTATAATAACAACCGGTGTTTTCGAAGTATATAATCTATGTGATCATATAAATCGGGTGTGTGTGTGAAAAGAAATCAAATACTCTAAGTATCTAAATGATGGTTGAGCAAATGGAAACCTTTTGGTGTAAAGGCTGAATATGAAAGGTTGTTAGGCTTGAAGCTTTAATGAAGAAAACTGGGTTTGCTAAGGAGATGGTTTGAAGATATGAATATCTGGGTTTGAATCTTCAAAGCAAACTTGAACACTTGGGAATGAATCTCTTGAAGCTCAGCAACCTTCATTGTTGAATAATGGGAGCTATTTATAGGCAGAGCACCCTTGTGACCGTTGGGTAAAGATTTGAATCAAATCTGAAGGGTACAGTGCTGTCGAAATCCCATTGGTGTCATTTTCGTCCTTGGTTTTGTCTTGTAGTCCTAAGTAGTTGTTGTACCACTACCTGACATTTGTCCTTTGTTGCAGAAAGGACTAACGGTAAACAATTCAAACTGATAGACAAACCGACATTCCTTGCAGAAACTCCAAGTTAACTTAGAGTTATTTTGACAAGACATAACAACATCCCTTTACGGTTAAAAAGGGAATGTTTGTCTAAGGAATAAATGACATATCTTTAATTCTTCAATAATTGCTCTGCGGTTTCACCAAGCATAGGAGCGGTTTGAAGGATGATCTTGATGGGCGGTTTCATCAAACATGCAGACTGCAGTTTGATGAAAACTGAAGGACTCCATGCTGGCGGTCTTAAGATGACGGCTTGAAGCACTAAACCGCTAAGGTATAAAACCGAACTATACTCAGCCAAGACAATCAAAAATCTAGAAATGGACTTATCTAAAAATTGAAGTAGAACTTCATTACATGCGGTCCTAAAGTCCATAATAAGACACGTGGCATGGATCAATCAAATTAAGGTGGGTGTACTAACAATGAATCCTAACAGCAATCACTAATGCGCAGGTGTATGCTCAGAAGTGTAAAATGCACGCGCTAAGTTTTAGTTTAAAGAGTGGCGCAAAATGGAACTAAGGAAGAAATCATACAAACACAATGCAAACAGTGCAAGACAATCTACAAAGATCAAACAAAGCAATATATCAGAAAAGCTTAAATGTAGAATGAAAAGCACAATAAATAGACAAACTATTTGGAGAGGTTCGATCGGGAAAAGATCTACATCCTCTACCACGATGGTTAGTCTTGGATTTCTAATGGAGATCTTATAATATGAGATAGTGTTACAAGTTACAACGATTGAGAACAAACTAACTCAAAGATCTATAATCTATGAAAGAACAAATCCTAGACAATAACCGGTGTATCTCTAGAAGTATGATCGATGAGATCGGAACTTCAAGAGGTGTGTGTGTGTGTCAGAAATCTGGGATCTATAAATCTATGAGATGGATAGCACAAGATTCTGGTGTTACAAGGATTTTAGGATCTGGGCTTGGTAAGGTATGAAGGTATGAAGGCGGTTCTTGAGAATTCTGGAAATGAGCAAGCAATCTTCAAATCTTCAAAGTTTCTTTCAGAAAGCAAAACACAAGCAGCTTGGAAAATAAGGATGAGCGGGCTACTTATAGGGGAGCTTCAAAAACTAGCCGTCTGAGCTCTGAGCAAGGACAATGTGCTGGCACGATGTGATTGGCGCGCAGGTGTCCTTTATAGCCGTTGGAGACAGACAAGTGAACAAGATTCAAACTTCTTCTAGAAGGATGACAGATGTCTTCATTTTGAATTTCAAACTGAGGCGCGTCTTCATTTACGTGTATGCTGAGTGTGCTTGTTTTGTCGTATGTACACATCAGCACTTTGGCTCAATCCAAAAAGCGTAGCTTGACTTGACGCTTTCCAAGCCTCTAGAATATGAGGTCAGGAAATGAGAGAATTGACTAAGGCAAAACTGCGCGCGCATGGAAGCCATGCACATTGAGTGCGCAGATGGGTTCTGCACATGAAATGTTGGGTTTCGATCAAACATGCACAGCGGAATTCAGCATTTAAAATTTTTGAAACCCAAAGCCATGGATCCGTTCATACGATTAAATCAAATACAACATAAGAATAAAGGAATAAACTAACCCTTGATGGCTATCAAATTCTCTTGGTCTTGGTGGAGATCTTGAAGCTTTATCACGAACAAATCACGAACTTTGTGAGATGATAAAATTCACCCTCTAGCGGTATCCACACTTCGAACGAATATCAAAGGAACTTCTTCGATCTTGGTTGCTAGACCAATAATTGTAAAACACGCTTTCACAATTTAATAAAGAACTATATGGAATTTATTTGTGAATTATTTTGTTCCTCAATCAATGATATCTTAGAACAAAATAAAATCTCTCTCAAACTCTTTGAGACTCACAAAAGCACTTATTATTATGGTCTGGCCGAATTGGTGTTTTTATACACAATTAGGACCTATTCCAAATAGGTAACTTGTGCCAAAAACCTTTCCTAATCGAATTAGGAAATTTCAAACCGGCATACCGGGCGCCCGCCTGGTCCTACCCAGGCGCCCGCTTGTTTGGGCAGAAGGTCAAGGCCCTTTCCAGCTTTATTCAGGCGCCCGCCTGGTTCAACCCAAGCGCCCGCTTGGTTGACCAGGAGGCCCAGAATATTTCCAAAAATTCCCTTGAGGTCCTTCGACCCTAAATTCCAATACAGTCCTTTTATTTAAGATTCGTTCTATTGTGTGTGACCCTCTAGGATTATACTAAGTTGGCAATGGGCTCAAACATGATTCCATAAGATATGATTAAGTTCTAGCAAACCGTCATACCTACCCAAATAGTATAACTAGATACAAGTTCGCATTCCTTTAGAATATGTCATAATCCCTTTGTCCACGATGTCATTGAACACAAGTCATGGTCAAACAGTCAACTTGTTTTGGTCAATACTTTCTCGATTCCGAATATGTTGATAATTCAAATGCTATTGATCCAATCAATCCATTTGAGTCCGGCCGAACATTTCATCAACATCATTCCTTCGAGGGGCCCAAGCTTGACATCTCTCTGTGGAGGGACAAATCCATTTAGCTTATTATTCTTCCCAACGGGAATCCGATTATGCCAATCATACCCTTTATAACTACCGTGTTAAGATAGCGTTTGAATATGTCAAACATAATGTTCATCAAGTGGAAGACTATAATAACTTCATGTCTAAGGATTCAAATGACATAACTAATATGAGGTATATGTTCGACATAGACCATGACATAAATCTCATACAGCGGGTCATGTCCAGTACCTTGTTCCAAACAAGTACCCATAAATCTAACATGATCATCCCATGATCATTTAGCCTTTATACTAGTGCTTAACAAGTACTAGGGACGGAGATTATTATAAGTAAACATGAACAACAATAATAATCAAAACATCTCTTTATTGATATGAAATAAATGATAACAATTACAACGTTTATTAAACGTGCCTAGGGCACCACTACCAACAATCTCCCACTTTCCCTAGGCCCAATATCCCATGTATCTAATACCCATGGACCTAACATGACCATCATGTTTGGCTTGTGGAAGTCCCTTTGTTAGCGGGTCCGCAACATTGTCATCAGTAGGTACTCTGCATATATTTACGTCTCCCCTATCAACGATTTCTCGAATGATATGAAAACGCCTAAGTATATGTTTGGATTTTTTATGTGCTCTTGGTTCCTTTGCTTGAGCAATAGCACCATTATTATCGCAATAAAGGTCTATTGGATTAGCAATACTAGGAACCACTTCAAGTTCAGTTATGAACTTCTTAATCCAAACAGCTTCCTTTGCAGCATCCGATGCAGCAATATACTCAGCTTCTGTTGTAGAATCAGCGGTTGTACTTTGCTTGGAACTCTTCCAGCTTACAGCTCCACCATTTAACATAAACACAAAACCCGATTGCGATCGGCTATCATCTTTGTCGGTTTGGAAGCTTGCATCCGTGTAAGCATTTACAACGAGATCATCTTCCATTCCTCCATAGACCAAAAACGAGTCTTTAGTTCTTCTCAAGTACTTAAGAATTGCTTTTACAGCTATCCAGTGATTTTCGCCAGGGTCGGATTGGTATCTACTTGTCATGCTCAAAGCATAAGATACATCCGGCCTAGTACAAATCATGGCATACATGATGGACCCAATTGCCGAAGCATATGGAACATCATTCATTTTCTCACGCTCATCGTTTGTCTTAGGACATTGAGTCTTGCTTAGAGAAACTCCATGTAACACAGGCAAGGTTCCTCTCTTAGAATTTTCCATACGGAATCTTCTAATGACCTTGTCAATGTATGTACTTTGGCTTAAACCAAGTAGCCTCCTTGGTCTATCTCTATAGATCTTAATGCAAGAATATATGCGGCTTCACCCATATCTTTCATTGCGAAGCACTTTCCTAACCAAGTCTTCACAGACTGAAGTGTAGGAATGTCGTTTCCAATGAGCAATATGTCATCCACGTATAAAAATAAGGAAATAGCACTATGCTCCCACTAATCTTCTTGTATACACAAGGCTCATCTTCGTTCTTGATGAAACCAAACTCTTTGACCGATTCATCAAAACGGAGATTCCAACTCCTTGAAGCTTGCTTCAATCCATAGATGGATCTTTGCAATTTGCATACCTTAGAATCTTGTTCAAAACCTTCTGGTTGTGTCATATACACATCCTCTTGGAGTTTTCCATTCAGGAAAGCGGTTTTGACGTCCATCTGCCATATTTCATAGTCATGATATGCGGCAATGGCAAGCAAAATTCTTATAGACTTGATCATTGCTACGGGTGAAAAGGTCTCATCATAGTCAATACCATGAACTTGCCTATAACCCTTCGCTACAAGCCTAGCTTTGTAAGTATGCACCTTCCCATCCATGTCAGTCTTCTTCTTGAAGACCCATTTGCATCCTATGGTTTTTACACCTTCGGGCGCATTAATCAAATTCCAACTTGATTGCCTTGCATGGATTGTAATTCGGATTCCATGGCTCCAAGCCACTTGTCCGAATCAGGGAGAAACATCGCCTCTTGGTAGGTTGACGGTTCATCATTCTCAATGATTTTTACCTCATTACTATCCCGTTACGAGAAATCCATATCTCTCGGGCTCGGATCGTAACCTACTAGATCTGCGAGATGCTTGTGTATTTGAAACAGGTTCCACAACTCCTTGTGGTTCTTGTTCTTGTTCCACTATTGGTTCAATGTTATTTTCTGGGTCTCGAATTTCTTCAAGATTTATTTTACTCCCACTGATTTCTTTGGAGAGAAACTCTTTCTCTAGAAAGGCACCAGTTCGGGCAACAAACACTTGTTGTTGTCCTCTCGGTTGTAAAAGTAATATCCTTTAGTTTCCTTAGGATATCCCACGAAAATACATTTATCAGATTTGTGTGCTAGTGTGTCAGAGATAAGTCTCTTGACATAAACTTCGCAACCCCAATCCTCATGAAAGATAAACTAGGTTTTCTTTCCACTCCACATCTCATATGGAGTCTTTGGAACCGATTTAGTTGGAACTTGATTTAGTGTGAAAGCACGGTTTCTAGGGCGTAACCCCAAAAGGATATTGGAAGATCAACTTGACTCATCATTGATCGAACCATGTCTAACAAAGTCCGATTTCTCCTCTCAGACACACCATTCCATTGTGGTGTTCCGGGCGGAGTCAATTGTGAACTATTCCACAATTCTTTAGATGATCATCAAATTCTTGACTTAAGTATTCACCACCTCGATCTGATCGAAGTGCCTTTATTACTTTTGCCAAGTTGTTTTTTCTCTTCATTTTGAAATATTCTAAATATCTCAAATGCTTCACTTTTATGTTTCATTAGGTAACATACCCAAATCTACTATATCATCAGTGAAGGTTATGAAGTATTGAAATGCTCCCCTAGCATTGCTACTTAATGTCCGCATACATCGGAATGTATCAACCCCAATAAGTCGCTTGCCCTTTCACCCAACTTGGTAAAAGTGTGTCTTAGTCATTTTTCCAGAAGACACGACTTACAAGTATCATATGACTCTAAGTCACATGAACCCAAAAGTCCGTCCCCATGGAGTTTTGAGATACGCTTCTCATTAATATGACAAAGACGGCAATGCCACAAATAAGTATGATTTACATCATTTGGTTTAGATTTCTTATTTACATGATAGACATTATTTTCATTCTTGACATCCAAGATATAAGGCCATTAAATGAATTAGCAATACCATAAGCACATCATTTAAATAAATAGAAAATTTTCTTATTCTCAATAAGAAACTTAAAACCTTCATTATCCAAACAAGAATTGGAAATAATATTTCTGCTTAAATCCGGGAAAATAAACACATAAACATTGTTCAAAACAAGAATTAATCGAAGGTAAAGTGACTTCATAAGTCCTACGCTAATGCACAACTCTTGCTCCATCCCCACACGTAGATCTACTTCACCGTCTTTAAGCAGTCTCTATTCTTTAGTCCCTGCACATTTAGTCCCTGCACATTTAGACAAATGTGAGAACCACATCCGGTATCCAATACCCAAGAATCAGTGGTAGAAAGGAGAATATCTATCATATAGATACCTGAAGTCGACGCAGCCTTGCTGCTCTTCTTCTTCTTTTGCTCTTCCAAGAAAGCCTTGCAATTACGTTTCCAATGACCAATTTCTTGACATGGAAACAAATTGCATCCTTTTGTGTATCGGGTTTTGCCTCAGAAGCCTTGGCAACCTTTGCCTTGCTTATCTTGGGTTTGACAACTTTTGCCTTACCCTTGCCTTTGGCACCAGGCTTCTTCCCATCATGAACCAAGAGAACGGGAGAAACCTTTCTCCACAATTTTTCATCTCTGCAGTTTTGAGCATCCCATGCAACTCAGAGAGATTCTTATCCATTCCATGCATGTTATAATTCATCACAAACTGATTATAACTTTTAGGCAATGAATTAGAATGAGATCCGTGGCTAGCTCCAATGGGATTGGATAGCCAAGTTTCTCAAGGTGCTCTACATAACCTTTCATTTTAAGAAAGTGAGGACTCACTTGTTGGCCCTTCATTCATTTTACAAGTAGTGAATGCAACAATGGTCTTGTACCTCTCTTGCCTAGCTTGCTCTTGAAACATGGTTCTCAACTCCACGCCTATCTCATAGGCTTCCAAATGTTCCAAACTTTGTTGGAGTTTTGAACACATAGCGGCAAGCATGAGACAACTTACATCTCTAGAATCATTACGATGTTTCTTGTAATTGTCTCTTTCTACCCTAGGGGCAGTAGGCGGTGTTCAGCAGGGAGAGGCCCGTCGAGAATGTACAACTTATCTTCTTGCCTAAGAACGATTCTTATGATACGGATCCAATCCATAAAGTTAGTACCATTCTCTTCGAGCTTATCCTTCTCAAGGATCGATCGCAACGACATTGATTGAGTGTTATTAGTCATTATCTACAAATATGCAAAATTTCCAAATTTAATAAGTACCAGTTTCATTTTTCATTAAAAAACAAACAATGTATTTTTCAAACAAAATACTCCCACTAAATTATATAACCTTCATATACATCCAATGTATAATATAATTTAAATGGGTTTAAGATCCACTTTAATTTAATTTCAAATCCGCTAAGGCAGATTACACAAAATCAAATTATTAGGTAGACAACTCTTGTCATCATATCTCATATGACTCTCAGTTCCTTTTATGAGATTCTTTAAGAAATCCAATTTCAAAAGCATGTTAAACCTCATCTTTGCCTAGCCCAAAACTGTTTTGACGCCCATTAAGTCTAACCATTTTAAACGTATAGTTAATGTGTCCCGCTAGGGCGTGCCCACACTATCTATCTTGCTTATACATACACAAATTTAATGCACCCTCGCTAGCGAATCTACATTAAAATCATTCATGTACTAACAAGTGTGTTTAATCATGGCATGGCAATAAAGACTTAAAACTTTCTTTGAAGGTTCATCACATATGCATATAACACATTTATGAGCACATAATATAAACATGTTACACATCAAGTTTAGCCACTAAATTAATCCCCATTAATTTAAGCATGGTATTTATGTGTCATTAGTTTCTCTATAATTATGAGGATGAGACTATTTCAACTTTGGTAATCATTATCCTCCAAATCAAGACAACAAGAAGTGCGGTCGAACTAAGCTATTAGGCAACCACAATCCCGCACTAATTCAAGAAACCAAGAAAGTAGTCCATGTGGGCCGAAACTAAGCAATAGATGGTCTCGATGAACGTACGCCAATTGTATTCACAATTCCACATGGATCTTCAATCATTGGATCAAGAACTTTGTTTCTCAATTTTAGCAATTATGAACTCTTCATAATTCTAACTTCGTTTTATCTTTGAAACTTTGATTGCGATCAATTTTTGAAACACAATCTCGATGAACGCAGATTAGCCATCCAAACTTGAACCAATCTAGGAATCACAAGACTAAAACAAATAGGAAAATCAAACCCCAAAATCCACACACCAAACCAACTACCCAAAACCCATTCCAGATCAACAAGTCTGGACTGGTTCTGTTACTGGTTTTGTCGAATTTATTGAAAATTCCATATTCAGATTTTAACCAAAATCAGATCAAATTTTGACCACCGAGCGCCCGCCTGCAAAGGACCATGGCGCCCGCTTGAATGGCCAATAATAGTAATAGAATTTTAAAGTTCGAAAATTTTGTCTCAAAATTATTTTTCCTTGATTATTAAAACTTTGATCCAATCAAAAATCAATAATCGAAATAATTCAGAATCCACCATAATTTTTATTGCGATTGAATCGTGTGATTAAAGTTGCAAAACAATAAACCCCATAAAATCACAAAACACATAAGTTATCATATATTCCAATATTCATATCATGAAAGGCACATAAACAATTTATATACACATAACATGATCCAAGTATTGAATTAATCAACATGATGAACGGGGCTCTGATACCACTGTTGGGTTTCGATCAAACATGCGCAGCGGAATTCAGCATTTAAAATTTTTGAAACCCAAAGCCATGGATCCGTTCATACGATTAAATCAAATACAACATAAGAATAAGGAATAAACTAACCCTTGATGGCTATCAAATTCTCTTGGTCTTGGTGGAGATCTTGAAGCTTTATCACGAACAAATCACGAACTTTGT
>JAOWBW010002019.1:0-61825 GCA_026119855.1 Campanula takesimana
AGTTACCATCTCTTAAAGTAATAGTTACCATCTCTTAAAGTAATAGTGTTATTCCTATGTTTTCTTCGTTTGCCAAAAGTATACTATTATAACTAAAATGTAACAAACGTGTTATTTATATGTAATAGTATTTGTAAATAATTGTAATACATATGTATAGATATCTATTTGTTTTCAAACAATAAGTTACAATGGGGTCAAATTTATCATGATACATGTAAAAGTATTACATTATCTATAGAAATATGTTACAATTTCGTCAATCAAAGTGTTACATTTATTTGTATAACTTACTATTACATTCATATACATAAGTTATTACTTTTCAAATGGGTAAAAACGAGCTTTTGTTTTTTAAAACAAGTATTACGTTTACTTATGAACAATGTTACTTTAAGAGATGGTAACTATTATTTTTTGCTAAACCACTGAAAAGCCAAAAAATATATATAAAAACTCAAAAAAAAAAAAAAAAAAAAAAAATTGGCCAATGGTGGGTTGCCACGTGGCAGGTTCGGCCCATGGGTCATGGGCGACCCGTCTCATGCATGAGACGGATCCCCTTGTTCTAATGGGAGACCACCTCAAGATATTAATTGACCTAATGTAAATCTCATACACTCCCTCCGTCCCATTTTAAGAGTCAAAAATTTCTCAAAAAGGGTGTCCAATTTTAAGAGTCAAAATCCTAAAAATAGAAGTGTGGCCTACATGTCATACTCACAACAGTTATTCACTAACTCTTCTCTACCCCACTTTCTTCTCTCTTACCCAACTATCAACACTCACACAACACATCACATTTTCCTTAATTCTTGAACCCACCCATTTTTTGACTCTTAAAATGGGACGGAATGAGTATACTATATCAAATTAATCATGGCGGCCGTACCCTACCAACTATGGGTGTAAATGGTTCGGTTTGGTTCGGTCTCGGCTATTTTAAAGACCGAACCACTAGTCATCGGTTTGGGAAATTCCAGACCGAACCAAACCACGAAAAAGTTCAAACCGAACCAACCGTCGTGGTTTGGTTCGTTTGGTTCAAACCGTGGTTCAGTAATGCGGTTCAGACTGCGGTTTAGGCCGTTGTTTAGATAGTGGTTCAAACCACCATTAAGACCGAAATTCATATGACGATTCAAATCATGTTTTAGACTTTGTTGAAAAGAGAACATCCGGAGGAAGAAGAATAACGAGTAAAGAAGCCAAGTGAAGTGAACACACTGCAGAATTTTGTCAACTATGTGTCTCAATAATATAACACTTGATGACATGATATTGAATAAGATGCAAAACGAGATTTAAGAATGTCTAATGTAATGAAGTTTTTTTTAATATTTCAAAGTTGGATGCTACTTAAAAATACAAATATATGACTAATATATGCGGTCTGACGGGTTCGGTCTGGTGGTTTGGTCTGATGGTTCGGTCTCGTGGTTTGGTTCGGTCTGGTTTGGTCTGAAGGGGACAAACCACAAACCAAACCGAACCACGCGGTTTAGCAATTTTTGAGACCGAACCGAACCGCTCGTGCTTAAAACCCGAACCAGACCGTATGGTTTGGTTCGGGTCGATCTCAAACCGTAGTCTGAACCAACCACTGACACCTCTACTACCAACAACTGACATAGCAAATCGTGGCCATGATGGTAAGGAGCGATGCCAAAACTCTAGCACTTTCTTCGTCCCAAAAGTTTTACTACTCCAACCCATTAATATTGTAGTGAAAAAACTTCCCCTACTGCCCACTTCATTTTGGGTAATATTTGCAGTAAATTATCATTTTTACCCTATTGTATGCTTAAATTTGAATACTTCAACTATAATATTCCCACCGTCCCATACTTATCACTACTTCTTTCATTTGGGTGTCCTATATTTATTGCTACTTACCTAAAATGTTCATTTTTTCTCTCTCTAATCCACTCACAACAACTATCCAGTAACTTATTTTCTCTCTCATACCCACTCACAATACTTATTTTTCCAACATATTTTCTTAATCCCCGTGCATTTCCATTTAGTAGCAATAAGTATGGGACGAAGGGAATATACTTGTATCCATAAAACAATCTTGACCAAATTTCTAAATTTTCTGGTTTCGCCACTTATCATAGCTTCTTGTATACTCCGTGGTAAAACCTAATAAATTCCCTAATTTTTGCCCATTTTCAAGAGAAAAGAACATAATCTTAGATGAGTATTTGCTTTTTGTGAAGTTATTAAATGCTTCCTTATAATCATCAAGTTCTTCTAATTCACGCATATATATACTACTAAAAGTGCTTAAAATTCAAATTTATATGTATAATGCTATGCATCCAAACAACGAATGGATTCAACAATATTTGACTAGGAAGGATCTACGAGACATCGAAAACATGACAGCATATCAACCAAAGGCGGACACAAAACTAGTCTACTGGGTGGCGGTGACCCTGTAGCAGAAATTGTTGTAAAGTAGTATTAGGTCTTCTACACATGATAGTACAGAAGGCTAATTTGAGAGGGCTTTTGTTCTCATGATCACTTTATAGGACACCACTACAACAAAAACAAAGCCTTAATCCCTAAATAATTTGAGGTCGAGGCTAACATGAATTATCGTATAGTTTCATCTACGACACCACTGAAACAAAACCAGTTATATAGTTGAGTAAAACTTTATTTTTGCAAATATAACTAAGCTTCAAAAAGTAAGGACAAGAGTGTTTGATCCAAAGATAGTCAATAGTTTGTCATGAATGATAAATAAACATGCTCTGTGATGTTACCAGAGTCGCGCAGTATCAACAAGCATATGACCTGTAAACACTAAAAAATCGTCGAGGAGCTGCAAACATACACATCCTTCTCAACCCATGAACTGCATCTTCATTTGCTTTCGGAGTCGTAAAGATCTGATCTGATCAAGTATATCAAGGAAAACAAGAAGCTAATAAAACTGTAAATTAACAATTGATATAATTTGTTTTGCTTTTCGAGGACAGAGATTACTTTGCTCTGGATGCCAAAGAAAACTTCCAGGTAAATTTTCATTTGCAGACGTTTAAAAGAAAAATGGAGAGGGGAGGATAAATATAATCCCTACCCCCAAAAAAAAAAAAAAAAAAAAAAAAAAAAAAACTTGAAACTAGTATATAGACTTTACACGCCCCCTCAACTGTTAAAGCTACAAGCATTTTCTCTAGTCCTTATACTAGTAAATTTATATGACCCCATAATAAATTACAAAATGTAGAAACCAGAGCTGCTTAGACTTAAGACCCCTCCTACTTCAATGAGAATCAAGCAATCATGCCACTGAGATTAAACATGTTACTTGGCATAAGAAACTACAATTTTGCTACGCTTAATTAAAAATACTCTCAAATTTCACACTGATACTAACCGCAGTGTAGATGCTGAAGATCCAATGTAACACTTCCCAGCTACTTATGATTGCTAACCAAGAAGAAAAGGATAGTAGATATTATCATCCTTTTGTTTAGCTCACTGGCTAAAAGTACCAACGTACGTGATAGCTCATATTGCTTGTATAGGTATATGGGCCATTATTCTTAACCAACACCTAGATAATCCATTATGTATTACCACCTCCGTCCCGGAAAGTTAGTCCCTTTTTTTTTTTTTCATTGTTTGAGCAATGATTTCGGCTAATTAATTATCCCAATGGAAATCTTAAACTTGTTATTTATACATCATTACAAGTATATCAATAACATTTTCAGATTTTCACTGGGATAATTATATTATCGTAAATTTTCGCACAAAAGTTCATTCAAAATAACAACGAAAAAAGAGGGACTAACTTTTTAGGATGGAGGTAGTATTTCTTAATCTCTTCTTATTACTGTATATTATTAAGACTACCACCATCCACACTACTCCCACGGTCCCACTACCACCGTCCCTCTCTCCCTCAGCTGCAAAAGGACAAGGAAAGGAGAGGATTAAATTTGGTAGGCAAGATTGTGTAAACCTCTAAGACCACCTGTCACCATACCACTATTGTTCGCGAAAGTAAAAGAACCACTATTCTGATGCTTCTTTGTAAGATGGATTCCCTACTGCAAGAACAATCAAGGAACTGGTTATTGTCAGTTCTTTTTTCTTCCAAGCAAGCATATCAAATTTTACTGCCTCCACTGCAAGCATGTCTAACTGAATATCAATACTTCATATCTATTCCGAGAGCGTGACAGGTAGCACTATCAGTTTATTGTCAATTTCCTCAATTTGTATTTTTTTCTTTCTCCAACTCATGACAAATCTTCATTCCAACTTTAAAAGGTAACAGTTAGTATAAAATCCTCAAACTAATTATCAAACAAAGTGGAGGTTTTAATAGCTGAGAAACAAGAGAAGAGATGACATTTGATTGAATACCAACTGAGTACTCCGAGCCAGTGGATTTGAGCCAAATCAACTCTTCCGTCATGAACTGAAGGATAGCAACTCTTTAAACAAATTGTCAGACTAACCAATTTGAGAAGAGATATTTGAAAGCTGTAAAGAAGGCACTAAACCCCATAAAGAATGTTCTTGATAGGCAAGATACATAATGCAGATGCTGAAGGATTATCCTAAAAACACCCCAATGCTCCCAACTAAGATACTGATAAAAACAAAGGCTAGACCCTGTAGATTCACATGCCTGGTACATTAACAAAGGTTTACATGTGTGTTGAGTAGTGAACGAATTTCACTCTAACTTGTTGCTGAGATTATGACGTGTACGGATATTAGCGACTGATTGCATGAAAGCTGCTTTTAGTTGATTAATTTGTGGTTGAATCAGTAGACGTTCAGCATTACTAAGGTTCGTCTTCTCTTTATACTTCTATACTTTAGCTTCTTCCTCATGTCTGCCTATCTCAGTCAAAGCCAGCAGTAGGGATTAAAAATACCAGATCACGACCCTCCGACTAGGACAATTTTTTAAGGACGATATTTTGCTTCAATCACACTAACTTCAGCTTTATGAATGGATATTTTTTTTGTCAACAAACATAACTTTAAAATGCATTATTTTCAGTGTTCTAAAAGTCGCTCGCCTAGGCCGCCTAGGCGCTAGGCGTTCATGAAATGCATAGGTTTCACCTACGATATTATAGTTATGTCTGAATTCTCTGCCCTGCTTAGATCCCGTCTAGTCCCCGCCTAGGCGCTAGGCCCAGCTGCGGCGCCTAGCGACCGCCTAGCGCTTTTTAGAACCTTGATTATTTTTACTCTTATCAATTCTCTTAGATTAAGGGAAACATAACCATGCACATATCCAGAAACAACAGTCCCAAGTCTATTTTCAAAACATAATCTCCTCCCTACAGATCAAGAGTACCAGATAACACAATGTCCATGACCTCCAAATATGTATTTCCCCCAACTTGTTTACCTCTAAAGTCTAGCCTAAACATGTGTATAACTTCCACATCTTTATTACCGGTCTCCAATTGCACAGTACCTACAAACTAATGTTTCCTAGGAACTTCCCTATATATGAACATAGCTAAAGAACTAATCATATTTTGAATTTAAGCAACAATGATTCCAGAAACCAATATGAGCAAAGTGTACTTCCTCCGTCCCAAAATGATCTTCATACTTTTTTCGCTGTTATTGCGAAGGAATTTTAAGCAATAGTTTCAGGTTGATTTAATTGTCGTAATGAAAATTTAAAACTTGTTATTGATACACCATCAACAATACTATCAATAACAAGTTTTAAATTTCATTAGAACAATTAAATCAACCTAAAATTATTGTTCAAAGTTCCTTCGCAATAACGGAGAAAAAAATATGAAGATCATTTTGGGAGTAATATAATGAAGAAAAATTAATACAAATGACATTCAAGCAAATAAAAGGATACACCAAGTAGGATCCATGAGCAAATGCTCCAACTAACACCCCAAAGAACAAACGATCCCTCAACACAGGCTTATGTCTCAGCGTAAGCCGAACTGCAAACAAACTAACAGAAATTAGTAACATTGAACAAACACCGCCCCCATAACCCGAACAATAAAAATCAAAACCACAATCCAATCAATCATACCAATAATAATCCAAAATAAACAAAATTAAAAACCACAAAAATTTAACTTACTAAGAGGAAGCACGGGGGCATAAACAAGAGGAACTAAGAACTTGAACGGAGGTGATTTGCTTTGTCTGATCGTAGCCCTTTCAAACAAAAGAAACCATAAATTCATTCAATTTCGAGATAGATATAAATTACAAATCAATTGAAAATAAATTGGTATTTCCGTTGTTTAATTTTGAACCAAATCATAGAAACTTACGGCTGATTGGGATTCGGTGGCGATGAAGAGGACATTGCGAAAAATTGATCCGGTAAAGATTGGTTCGATTGCCGGATGTTTATTTTAGGGCGTGGTTTTCTAGTTGAGTTTCCGGTGGGCGGTGGCCCGCGGGAAGTATAAAGCTGTTGTTGTTCTAGGTTAATTACATTATACGCCCTTCACACTTACATAGGTATGCTCTCTGGCCCTTTTCTTTTTCATGTTCTATTTCAGGCCCCTCTTTATTTTGGTGTCAAAATTTTATCCCTTAATTCTATTCTAGGCTAATAAATACTAGCAGGTAACCCGTGCTCTGCACGGGAAACTAATATTATGTCTTAAAAATATTTTAACTATTGTTAACTAATATAGTAATCATCAATTTAACTAATACTACTATTAATATAAAAATTAATCCATATGATTACTATTATTATAATAAACTATTATAATTAATTAATACTATTGATAGTAATAGTTAATATATATTAATAGCAAGATTAATCTATATAATATTAATCATTAATATAATTATTATAATAAATAATATTTTAATAGTAATAGTTAATTTATATAGTAACTATTATGATTAATTAATATAAAAATTAATAATCTAACTTATATAAAACTATTATAATTAACTGATATTAATAATAGTAATAGTTAATGTATGTAGCCTATTATAGTTAACCAATACTATTAATAGTAAAAATAACTATTAAGTAACTATTATGGTTAACTAATACTATTAATAATAATAATTAACTTATATATAGCAACTATTATAGTTAACTAATACTATTAATAGTAATAGTTAACTAATATAGTAAACTATTATAGTTAACTAATACTATTAATAGTAATATTTAACTTGTATTGTAACTAATATTGTTAACTAATACTATTAATAGTAATGGTTAACTTATACTATTAATAGTAATAGTTAACTTATACTATTAATAGTAATAGTAGTAAAATAACTTATTAAGTAACTATTATGGTTAACTAATACTATTAATAGTAATAATTAACTTATATATAGTAACTATTATAGTTAACTAATACTATTAATAGATAGTTAACTAATATAGTAACTATTATAGTTAACTAATACTATTAATAGTAATATTTAACTTGTATTGTAACTAATATGTTAACTAATACTATTAATAGTAATAGTTAACTTATACTATTAATAGTAATAGTTAACTCATATAATTACTAATATGATTAACTAATAGTATTAGCTAAGAATGAGAATATCAAAAGTCATTACATTTAGGATGATGTTGATGTGGCTTCTCCAAATTAAAGCTTTTACTAAAACATGTACACATGTCAAACCCACAACTCTTCTCACCAACTTTAATATATATATATATAGATTTTGGTGCCCATAATATAATATGACAAAAACTTGAGACGGAACGGGTCTCGTGAGAGAACAAATGGTTTGTTCCCTATATATGTGGGGCGGGGTGTCTTTTGTATAAAACTGTACACAAGACTTCTTCCTAAAATATTTAAGTATTTCATCCGTCTCATAATTATGTGGACAAATTACAATATTTCAAGATGTAATTAAGTAAAATTTGAAGAAGGGCAATGCTAGGCTTACAAAGAAGTTTACAAAATGAAAGATATAAGATGTGGTGACGATATTTCATTGGCCACATCGATAGTGGACCCGGCACACTCATATTAAAAACACCAATATAATTATGACACCTCATTTTGTAAGCTAGATTTTGTAGTCATCTTTTGTAACTTTATTATTTCCCTTTTTTGAAGAATAACTTGTTTTCTTTTCCATGTTTCAGTACGATCAGACATGCCAAGGTTTGGGCCTTAAATTTCAAATATGGGCCTAAAATGGGCCTATCCTACATTGCTGTGGGCTCTTTTATTTTAAGAAATAGAAATTTTGAAATACCGGCGATACCCAGCCCACGGCCCAGTTAAAAAGAAAGTTGGGGGGATATTCATATTCTAGAACCCTTACAAACGGACGGAAAACAATCTCAGTAGAGATTGTCTCGTCAATTTCAAGCTTCCCTTTACCCTATATAAATATCCAATCCCCTTCCACATTTCACTCCCGTCTTTCTCTAACTTCCTACTCCGATACTCCGCCGCAACCGCAACCGCCGATCAAATCAAATGGTAAACCAAATCATCACTGATTTTTTTTTTTTTATCATGTTCCGTTTGTATTTTGCGAATCTCTTCATACTCTCATCACGGTGATCGAGTACTTTATACAACAATTTCTGTTCATGATATAGATATAATCCTTAGAATCTGTGAATTAGGGTTCAATTTTCTATCTATATTTGTTTATTTCGTAACTGTTTTTGCAGGCTCTACCGAATCAACAACCTGTTAGTTACCCGAGCTTCAAGCTTGTTATTGTTGGTGACGGAGGAACTGGTAAGCTTGTTTGATTTCTTCTCTGTTGATGTCAATAGTTTGATCCTGAATGGTATCACTATATTATATAGCTGTATTTCTTGAAGAAATGTTCCCCAATTTTGCGTGCTCGTTAAATTACATTTGGTTTTGCAAAGGAAGTAATTGAAAAGGATGAGAAATGTTTTGATTCTGTTTAATTAGGTTCTTATTAGATCTGTTGGTATATGCTTTAGTTTGGGAAAGAACGGATATATTGTGGGTAGATAGATGGTCATAGTTTGTATCAGCCCTCAGTTGAAAATATTTCTATGAAAAATGGCTGTGGTTGGTTGGCAATGGACTGAAAAATTAATGATTTATTCTAGCAAGTATTTTACACAAGTGAAAGTGTAGTGGGAATTGTTGGTTAGTTTGAATCACCTTACTGGAGAGGATTTTGGAGGTAAATGACAAACAGAATTCTTAGGCTTTTTTTTTTACTCATTTCTGTTTTAAAACTGAGGAGCAATATTGTTTGTCATTTGCCTTAACTGTATTTGTTTGCTTTCGATTGATCTTGCCTATGTAGGGAAAACTACGTCGTCAAGAGGCATCTTACTGGTGAATTTGAGAAGAAATATGAACGTAAGTGTTCTGAAACTGGTGTTCAATAAAATTTATAGTTTTTATTTTGTTTCCTGAAGACTGTTTTTTGTATTTCTGGTTTAGCATGTCTTTGTGCATGACTTCACCCTTTATATATATGTACTTTGTAATGATAACAGCTACAATTGGAGTGGACGTTCACCCATTGGATTTCTCTAACAAATTGTGGAAAAATCCGTTTCTACTGCTGGGATACCGCGGGGCAGGAGAAGTTTGGGGGCCTTCGAGATGGTTACTAGTAAGTAATTCTCTTAAGTATTTGTTTATGTAATGCTTGCTGTTGGATGCAGTCAATTTGAAAAGCTACTTATGGTTGAGTTACTTAATTGTATTTAGTTTAATCTCAATATGATTCACTGAGTGGAGTATGCTTTAAATATTATTGCCAATTGTTTGATTCAAGATCTCACATAATTACAAGATATTCGCCTCCTTGGTGTTTTTATTGGTATTGCATTTAACTTTGTCTAGTTCTTACCCATTTCACATGGACAAATGCCCTTTCTTTATGTTGAAAAAAAAAAAAAAAACTTCCTCCATTTCATGCTAAGAGCCGACTACTTTAATTTGGGACGTTTCACTTGAAGAGTCCACTTTCAGTAACATTTTTTTCTTTCATGCTCAAAATATGATACCATGTCTCATAATAAGTGCCCTTTTTTCCTTTTAGGATGTCGCAATTTATTGTCCCCTTGCTTTAATTAGATGATTTTATTGCATTGATAGCCGTACTATACAATACTTTATTTCTTGAGTCAACACGTTAAATGAAATTTCTAAAACTACAAGCTTTTCAAAGAGGATGCTTATTTTGGGTCGGATGGAGTAGTTGTTTTACGTATCAATATAAATCATAAAAAATGCGAAGGTGTAGTAAAAAAACGACTTTCAAATGTTGACTCCTACCTTGGAGAAGGAGACAGTCCATAGTAAGCAAGGTTTTTTAAGTAGCTCGGAAAATGTGATCGATGGCAGTAGCTTAACGGAAACATTTGATATAGTTCAAATAAGAGCTTCGACCAATCAGTCTATGAAGCCAATGTCATGATTCAATAGGAGATCAATCTTTCAAGGACCTACATGTCTATTATCCTGGCTTAGATTGAGTCAGAAGCGGAAACCCACGGAAGATCTTGCTGTGGTTGAAAAGTGGTTCGGCAGCAAGGTTCATCTATATATACTATACGATACAACCTTGTAATGAATTTCGCCTTTTGCCTCTGTCTTAGATCCTATTAGGCCTGGCAATTGTGGCTGGTTACCCGTTAACCCGACCGAGCCAACCCGCTAATTACCCGACCCGACTCAACATGTTTAAGTTAGCGGGTTAAAGCGGGGCACTCATTTCAACCCGCGAGAACAAATAGTTTGGGTCGACACCCTAAGGTGAAAACAAAATAATAAAAATAAAAATAATAAACGGGCCGACCCGGACAACCCGTTACCCGACCCGTTTCAACCAGACCCGTTTGACCCATAAATTTAAACGGGTTGTGGCGGGTAGACCCGTCTTAACCCGCCAAACCGCTAGAACCCAACCCAACCCGCCCAATTGCTAGGCTTAGATCCTATTAACAACACTGGAACCAGTAGATGTTAATATGATTGAGCTTATTGAGTAGAAGCACTCAACAATCTCTCATCACATGCGGATAACTTTTCCAAAACTCACTTCAACCGCCTTTACCCTCTGTTGTATAAGCATATGCCTTTCTCATTTGGTGGAGCTTGGTTAGGTGGTTCTTTCTTTTTCTGTTAGTGGTGTGGGTGGATGATGGGGTGTGCCAAAGCAGAATCCAGCTGCAAAGAAGTAAATAAAGTAACCAAATGAAAGGTGGTTTGAACTTTGGATATGGCAATATCTATGGTGAACGGACATGTTCCATATACTTTAAATGACTTTTCTCCGCACCTCCTCTAATAAGTAGCTCAACCTGTTTTCCTTCACCTCCGGTTCGACGAACTCCGTTATATGTCTATGGTTAATTAATTGGCGAGCTCCTGGAATAGTCGGAGCCATGTGCTATCGAAAAAGATTTTTATCTGGTGCAGAGGGATATGATACCTGTAGGCTCCTCTAGCCTTTTAAGCTTCGATTGCGCCTGTCTTTCAAATCGATGCAGTCGTTCACGATAATCACTTGCAGGAATATTTACCTTTTTCAAGTGGGAATCTGATCTTTCTACATTAGTTATGTGGGTGAACTTAAGAGAAAGCAAACAATCACAGGGGATAAAGGGAATTTTACTTTCTTCTTCTGAAATACTCCATATGACCGTCTTGTTATGTCTATAACATTGTTATATGTAGAAATTATAGCTGTTCTCCAGTATAATAAGGGATTGCCGCTGTGTACCTTATACTTTTCAATAAAGTGACGTTTTTCATACTTTGTTGGGGAACAGGATAAAGCATTTTTCCAATCGGGTTTTACCAACGTGAACCTGTTGTACTTCTGCTTCAATCTGCAAGATCTTGCCACTATAACTATTATTTATTAAATCATTTAATTTCATGGAAAAGATACTTACCATATTTAGTTGACCTGTCAGGTCCTTTCTCTCCACTGTTTGGGTAGGATGCTTTACGTTCATGACCAGTTGTCTTTGCATATGAATCTGTTAAACTGTGCATCAATGTCATTTTATGAAGTTATGCTGCTGTTCATGGAGTAAGTTTATAGGTTGCAATATCCAATTGAATTAGACCTGTTCCTGTATGCAGCATTCATGGGCAATGTGCTATCATAATGTTTGATGTCACGGCGCGTTTGACTTACAAGAATGTCCCTACATGGCACCGAGATCTTTGCAGGTTGGAAATTTGTTTCATTTTTGGTGCATATATACACCAATTCGACTCATATATATCCTCATGCGTAACTCTGCAAAACTGAATGACTGTTTGTTGAATATAGGGTTTGTGAAAATATACCCATTGTTCTCTGCGGTAACAAGGTCGATGTTAAGAACAGGCAAGTTAAAGCGAAGCAGGTTACATTCCACAGGAAGAAAAACTTGCAGTACTATGAGATCTCTGCAAAGAGCAACTATAATTTTGAGAAACCGTTCTTGTACCTTGCCAGGAAGCTTGCTGGGTAAATATCTATAATTTATTTATTTTTTTGGTGTTTTATGGCTTTATTTTCTCCCTTTTTTTGGTGATCTTAATGATATTTCATCCAATCATCAGGGATCCTAATCTTCATTTTGTGGAAGCAGTTGCACTTCTCCCACCGGAAGTAAACATTGACTTGGCAGAGCAACAAAAGTAAGGACTTTATATCTATTGTTTTTAACTTCCCCCCCCCCAAGAAAAAAGTTTCAAACATATTAAGGATTCAACTTAATTGTTTATTTCTCGTGAAATTATTTTATGTTACAAATGCGACATTTTTGGGTACAGGCGATTTTTTTTTCTTTATATAGTGAGATCATTAAGGTTATACTCCCTCCGTCCCAATTTAAACTTTAAAAAAAATTAGGTTCAAGAATTAAGAAAAAGATGATGTGTTGTGAGTGTAGATGGTTTTGTAGGAGAGAGAAAGTGGGGTAGGAAATAGTTAGTGAGTAATTTTTGTGAGTATGACAATGTGGGGCCCACTAATAAAGAAGTATAAAAAAACTTTCGTTTTTAGGTTTTGAAGTTCAAAATGGGACACCCAAAATGAAAATTTTTGAAGTTTAAAATGGGACGGAGGGAGTACATGTTTATACATAAAATGTCATCATTTCAACTTAAATTTTCTTAAAACTCATAAATGGACATTCAATTTGGGACGGAGGGAGTAGTACATCTTATAATAGCTGTCTCTTAAAATAATTATCCAACTTTATTTAAATGGCTGATGTCATCCTATCATCACCTTGTGCTTCTTTGCAGGCATGAAGCTGAGCTTGCAGCAGCAGCTAGTCAGCCTCTCCCTGATGACGATGATGATGCTTTTGAATAGACATAAGCAAGTAAACTGAGACATTATTACATTGGGATCATTTTCTCATGCTCCTTGCTTTATTTACGTTTTTATCGCCACTTTTAAGGCAAAATGGTTGAATATCCCTACTACAATTCGTACCGACGTCTGTTATTTTGTCATTTAAATTTACATAGAAAAATATGAATAGGGGAACACCATTCTAGTCTAGCTATAGAGATTTACATATATGGATAGTAGGCCCGTGGTCCGAATTTCCTCATTGTTGTCTGCTTTCGTAATCCTATCAATAATCAAGTGGCAATTGTTTGCTAGTAAGGGCCCGTTTGGGTGGCTGTAATCCATGAATTCCTGGCCCACTCCGTTCTGGTTTTGACTTTTTTAAGTTTCAGAGAAAATTGCGGTGGTTTCTATTTAGATATTCTTCTCCCGTAATTCTCTACCAGACCCACGGTTCCTGGATGGGAGAAGACAAACACTGTAGGTCATAACAGCTTTCCTGTTTCTGGGTATAATGAGAATAGGTCCTGACTCCAGGTATTTAAGACCCATCTTTAGCCCGCCCAAAGAGTCTGCTCTCCGTGTAGACCATTCCAATTGTTAAGATTTGGGATTAATTGTGTTAATATGGGACAAAGAAAGACCAACAATTAGCTTTAAACGTAAATAAAGAGCAAAGATCTCTGTGTTTCTATCTTAGATCACATATTACCATAGAGTAGTAGATATAATAGAGTATTATATAGACTCCTCTAATCCTTATCAGAATCCCGAAACTGACTCCAACCAAAAATAAGAAATTCAAACCCACTAGGCTGTGAGACCCATGTTAGTTCTCGTAGTGCGCCATTCAAGGCGTCCCAACAAGTTGCACATTGGGAACCGTTGGATCAATGGACTAACTGACCAGTTAGTTGGGGGGGGGGGGTGCATACTAACGGAGCAGTTAGCGATCATGAGGCTATGGACTTAGTCAAACATAAGTGTAGGTAAGGATGGACTAACGGACTAGTTAGCTTTCATGAAATTATGGTAAAAGTACAAGTGGACATAGCTGAAGGTACATTAAGTGTGGGTGGGGTGGAAGTGGATTAACAAGCCGGTTAACTCATACCCCCCCTGATTCAAGAGTGAAAAATCTGACAAGACAGAAAAACAAATAAGTTTGTTTAACCCTGACCCGGTTCACGACCCATCTGCTGGTTGGTTGCCATCACAACCATAATGGCAATGGAGGAATTGTCCTTGTCGGTGTCGGTTAAAACCCGTTACTGTAGACCCATTTTTGGTGTCATAGTGGAACTGAGCCAAACTTTGGGATGGCCGGGTGGGTAGGGTTTTATAGATATACGAAATGTTAAGTTGGTTCCATCTCTTTTGTCTATAGATGTATAAACAGCAAGTTGGGGCCTCACCATTCTTTACAGAAACTGATCAGCCTACCCGCCGTGTTTCGGTTTATCTGGGGTGGTATTTATAACACCACGACCACCCTCTGTTGGTGGTTGGTCACAGTTTTCTTCGTGTTACCATTATCACCCATGCCTTTCCAAAACTACACTTTCAAAGTCGATAATTGATCAAAATTGATTTTTAAAACAAATGAAAAAGAAATTGTGTCCCACACGACTAGGGACTGCTTCTACCGAGTTCCCCTCAACAATGGGCGGCCTGAGCTTTGACACATCACCAATTTCTCTCCTCGTGATGATGATGCGAGTAGTTTGGAACCGTCGGTAAAAGCTTGCAGCAGCAAACTATCGTTGGAGGAGTTCGAAATTTGGCCATGGGGTGGAGAAACAAACAACCAACCAACCAACCCCAAACATTAATCCAAGAAGAAACAGGCAGGCCTTTGTGATCAAAAATCTTTTCAAAGTCTCCTTTCCTTTCCAATCTCTTGTTTTTATTATTATCCAGCTCGTGTTAGACAGAAGAGGACCCTACTGTTTATAGCTTATTTTTGGTGAATTTTCTGGATGACAACTTTACATATCTTGTTTTGTTTTTATTGGTGACTTGTTGATGATCCACTTGTTGCTGTCTTGCATCTTATTAGTGTAGATGTAAATAATCATGACCTGACAGATACCATCAAAATGTTGCACTTGCAGGGGTGTCCAACTCTGTTAAAGTTTAAATTCATTATTCCCAAGTGTATTTATTTTTTTATTTACTTTTAAGAGAAAAATAAAGAAAATTAAGTTTCCTTTTGATCTCTCGGGCGATGTGTACCTTCCCAAAATAACTTACTACTATACTCATTTCATTTTTCATTTTTGGGTGTTCTATTGGTATTCCTAAATTCTATTTTTTTTTAAATGTTTTTTTTTTAATTCATAGTACCACACTTTTTATACTGATTCACTTAAATGGGTCATACTCTCAAATCATCATACTTTTTCACTTACAGTACTTTTGAATAGATATAATAATCACTTTTAATTTTCGTGTCGGAGAAAAATAGTATAAGTTGTTTTGGGGATGGAGGGAGGGAGTATTAGTTTCACGAGACGAAGTCTTCTTTGGGTACCACATCCTGAATCACTCGTGCTCTTATGGCTCACAAATACTGATACCGAAGCTGACATCATGATGATATCATCCAAATATGTGAGTCGTTGGATTATATGAATAATAGTAAGACGTGTCTAACAACAGGTTGATAAGCAACATAACAATTTCATTCCAAATGTGTATTAAGAGATGGAAGTCTTGTACGCGTGGTTGGTATCGGTTGAACCACTTGATGGAAAATAACTATACGCGTAATGAAACTCTATTATTATTATGAAAACAAATGATGTTTAATTAAGGTTGATATCCATTAATTAATTTGTGCATTACTCCCTCCGTCCCAGCTCACTTGACACTTATTTTCATTTTGGTCTGTCTCATCTCACTTGACACTTCCCAAAATAACCTATTTTTTATAATTTTATATCCACTCTACCCCACCACTCATTTATTCAACCAACACTACTATTTACCCCACTCATTCACTTTTTTCATTTTCTACCACATATTTTCCTTATTTTATTATTTTTTTTCTTAGTTATTGTGACCATCTCTTGAGTGTCAAGTGAGGTGGGACGGAGGGAGTATATCCACTGTGAATAGTGGTGTTATAATAACTAGGAATTGAAGTTCAAAGTCACATGGCCTATCATGTGACGGTACGAAAATTATAAAGATTTGGGGGAGAGTTATCATATTCATGGTGGTAGGGCAAAGGGCAGAGAGAAGAAAATTACATAAACATGGTACTCACTAGCTAGGGAGGGAGGCTTTGCTTTCATATAAAAAGAAGTTATGTAAACATGGCATGTTCTGAAATAGTTAGCATGTGCCTACGTTTTAAACTCAGAAATGGAGTAGAATAAATGGGAGGGATGGTAAGCTAGGTGTTGTCTTTGTCTACTTCCATATGGCATTCATTCATGATGAGAAATTTCGGTGGTAGCTGATGAGTGTGCGTTACTTTTGACTGCAGTGCAATCGAATGGAATGGCGTGTTCAAATTAAATATTCCGTAACGGACGGTATCTATTACTGGGAGTAGCATAGTGAAGACGATCAAACACTTTGAAATGTATTTAGTGTTTAACAAGCGAAATTCCACGCAAACTGATGTCACTTGCACCGGACCCTTAGCTAGCTTGCATCGAGAACCCTAAATGTTATAGTATCTCCTTCCCTTTACTAGCTTATTTCGCCACGAGATTTTTAGAACTTGTCGAGTATATATATGATCGGTCTTTGTTTTCCTATAAGTCATAGGTAAGTAGGTAGATCTCTTAAAACATTCTAGTAATCTTCTTAACAAGTACAAATATTAATATAATGAAGTTGATGTTTGGTTGTTTTTGATGTCTTTCTTATAATGTGATATTTTAGATATTTCATACTATAAAGTAACAATTGAACATTATATTTATAGGTTATTTATTTGAGAATAATACAAACAAGAATGCAAGCAATGTAACAAAACAAAGACCTTGGACTTTTTTAAAACATTATCTTATCAAATAGTGTATCTACAAAGTATAGAGGCTAGTAGCAATAGGTGTTAGGGTTAGGGAGGAGCTAGGCTAGAGACATGGAACACAGCTCAATGCTTATATTTATAAAAAGCATGAAGGCAAAGTAGAAGAATCGAAAGAATATGTCTATATAAATATGTAAAGACAAAGTAGTCCCCCTAGTGAACAAGTACTTGTAAAATTTCTAGAGAAGTTCAATTTTTTGTTTGTCTTCAATGATTTGATTCCACCTTTATGTTGTTTCATATAATACATGCCATGTTGTGATTATTTACTCTTTATCTATCTGTCTCAAACTAATTTTCATTTTTTTATTTAAAAATTAAGGATATATATATATATATATATATATATATAGAGAGAGAGAGAGAGAGAGGTTCGATTTTAAAGTATACATAAAATATGATAATAACAATAATAACAATTATAAATCAAAATAAAAATATCGCATGAATAGTGAATAGTAAAATTGACTTTTCTACGGTAACTTTGACTTTTGAAAATTCGTACGTAGGCTTTCGTTAAACCCCAAGTTATCCGTCACCCGTAAATATATAAATTCAAAAAATATTAGGAGTGAAAAAATAATCGTGAGGTGTAGGGTATGACAAATGGGGAATGGTAATGAATAACAAAATAATAAAAGTAAGATATTTTAGGAAAATGAAAATTTCAATGCTGACACTCAAAACAATTAGAGTTGGTTTTGGGGGAAACTAGTTCCTCTATAAGTTATAAAAAAATCCATTTTTTTAACTCTTTAAACCCTAAGCATTAAACCCGGCCCTAAAGGGCCTAAACCCTAAACTTTAACCCCTATAAAAACAGAACTTTTTTATAACTTATGGAGAAACTAGTTTCCCCAAAATTTTCTCAAACAATTAATGCAAGTTATTTTTAAACGGAGAGTGTATTTCCTTTCTCATAATAAGTAATAAGTGTTGTAATGAATTCGTTAACAATCTAAAAATTATATTTACTAGTGGGTAACCCGTGCTCTGCACGGGTAACTAATTAGTAATTTTACTATATTTTTTTCGTTTATATATTTATTTAATAATATTAGTTAATCATCAATCATAATAGTTGTATGATTTTTAAGTATAATATTTAACTATTAATAGTTAAACATAATTATTAAATAAATAGTTAAATATAATAGTTAACTATAATAGTTAATTTATATGATAACTATTATAATAAATAATACTTATAATAGTAATAGCTACTATAATAAGTAACTATTACTTATAATAATAATAGTTAACTATTAAAGTAACTATTATAGTTAACTATTACTATTATAAGTAATTATTTCTTATAATAATTACTATTATTGTTAACTATTATAGTAACTATTACTATTATAAGTATTATTTATTATAATAGTTAGCTATAATAGTTACCTCATTTAGTAACTAAATATTATTAGCTAATAGAAAAAAAATGAAAAGTCACTTATTTATTAGGATATATGTGATGTGGCATCACCAAATTCACCATTCCTCCATGACTTGTCCACATGGCAACACCATATCTCTCTTCACCAACTTTAATATATATATATATATATATATATATATATATATAAAAGATTTATTTATAAACTGTTTACATTTGTAAAATTATATTTAAAATATATTTTTATTAAATTGTAAAACATATTTTATTTGACAAAAAAAATGTTATACTCCCTTATTATTAAAACAATTTGCATTATTTTTTTGGGGGGTGTCCAATTAATAAGTTCCACTTCTTACAATGTGCAGTTTTTATTGGTTTTTTAATCACCTTACTTCACTTATCATATTCACACATTTAAATTATGGATCTCACTCTCAAATTTTCATGCTTACAATTACTTATTCACTCGCAATATTTTTTGAACATATATACTCCCTATGTCTTTTTAGTATGTTCACTTTTGGTCAACGGGAGTAAACTTTGACCAAACATTTAATGTCAATCTAATCATCCTAATGAAATTCTAAAAATTGTAATTGATAAATAATCATTTAATTTATCAATAATAATTTTTAAAATTTCATTAGGGTTGTTAGATTGACATTAAATGTTTGGTCAAAGTTTACTCTCGTTGACCAAAAGTGAACAGACTAAAAAGACAAAGGGAGTGTATATATATTTTTGTTAACTTCCGCGTAATTCAAAATGGTGCAATTTTTTTTTTTTTTATAAGGGAGATTATTTATTATGAGATGAATCAATAAATCATTCATTAGGAATTAATGAATGGTGGAAGGATTATTTTTTTTCTTTATATAGCTTGTCATAGATCTCTTTCAACTGCATTGGCAGCCAGCCAGTAATTGCCAAGATTCTTGAGGTGATTGATACCTAGCTAGATCCTTTTTTGTTTTTGAGAAGTTATTTCTTGATGTTTAATGTTATCAAATTTGTTTTAATAACCATGAATTCATCTTTAATCCGAGTGATTTAATTCATTTTTGGCCTATCTACAACCTTAATCATCGGTGGAGATTATTTTTCGGGTTTAGGGACCTCATTATATTAATATAATAATCCATGCTCGTTACTCTATCGAATGATGACATAAATCTTGAAATATTACATCTTTAATAATGACGCGCGTGTATTCTAAGTTTTATGGAAGAGGAATTCGAATCCAATTGACTAGAATTAGTGTCTAATAACTTTTAGATACAGTAATATAGCACAAGATTCAAAACAAGAGAGAATGACCAAGAATAAGTATTAAAAGAAAAACTAAAAGATTGAAAAAAGGGACTAATCTTGGTACTTAAAAAAGAAATGAAATTAAAATAATACTCCCTCCGTCCCAAAATGATGTTGTCATTTGGCATTTTTCATTGTCCCAAAAAAATCTTCACATTTCTACAACCTAGGCTTAGACGTGTCCAAACAAAACATGACTAGTAGTTTGAATAGTCAAATGTGAAGATCATTTTGGGACGGAGTGAGTATAAAGGTAAATCTTAATTAAATTAAAGAAACTACTAAAAGAGACATGGCCGTTGGGAAGAGACAGAGATTAGACAAGAGTGGTTTTAAAGGGACAAAACATAGGGCATGAAATGCAGCATTTGTGTTTAATCACTTTTACTAAACATTGTTTATTCATATACAAAATTTAAATAAAAAGGCAAATATAGTTCACACTCTTTTCCAAAATATCCAAATTGAAACACGTTTTCAAATTAATTTATCGATTTCTTTTATATATCAAATAAAATTTCAACCTTTGATATAAAAGAACATGATATCTTTTGATCTGTTCTGTTTTCCATAGGAAGCGGAATTGAACATCAAAATTCGCGTTGCAATTTCGTCTCATTTCCCAAATAGTCATTGATGCTACAATAAGAAAATCATGTTGAATTAAGTTTATGGTAAATGGCTCTTGACTAGATAATTGACCCAAAGGAAGTATAATTGGACAAAAATGGCTTATGGGCCTTTATTTATGAAAAGAGTTTATCCAAAAGGGGTGGGCCTAAAATAAATCTTGGCTTAGGGCTCAAGATATGGGAGGTCACATGCTTGGCACATGGGGAGGAAACTATATAAGCAACATCCCTAATCCAAAAAGGTAAGTTCACATGCACACGGATAACCATTTTGTCATACTGGTTGATTATACAGAGATATGGTACTGATTCTCACACCGGAGGGGCTTCCGCCGGAGTCGCCCCCGGCTTAGTTCACGGTGCTCATGTGTGTAGGTCACGACGGAGAAGAAGGCCGGATCCTCAAGCTAGACTACCAATCGAACCAATGCGGTCAGATTTCATTCCGGGCGCATCAGTCATAATCATAGTATTTAGAACATTAAGTGTGGGCAAGATATTTATATGTTATAGGCAAGGTACGTCGTCAAACCGGATGAGTGATAATATCTCTAACACTTCTGCTCACGTGTAGCCGGGCTTTGCCAAAACTTACGACGTGGATCGGGTGGCGCTGAACAACATCGTAGGCCGTTGAGCTCGCATCTGTAACATATACCTCCTTTGATAATATCTTAAAGTTTGAGGTTTTACTGTAAAACCAATTGGCTCTAACACAAATTGTGTATGCCGTGAAATTAGAAACTGTTGTAACATAAGTTTTTCTTGCTTCATTATATTTAATGACTTAGATTGTGTCACTGATTCAACATGAATCTAATAAATCTCAACTTTCAATATAAAAGTAACAAGATGTGTATTCGTACGTACCATTATCGGCAAAGAAGTAAAAGTGTTAACAATAATGCTTTTTTTTTTTAAAAAAAAAGTATACAAATATAAAAGAGAAAACCCATTTATGGAAAGTTGCAAAGAACTGCTGCGAAGGTTAAAAAATACTCCCTCTGTCCCGATCGGATTTAAGGTTCTTTCTTTCCTTTTTAGTCTGTCCCAATTTAAGGTTCTTACTTTACTTTATTATCTAAAATGAAAAGTGAGACACACTTTTCATTCTCACAATAAAAACTTCATACCCACTTTTTCTCTCTTACTTTACTTTCCACAAAACATTTACTTTTTCTTAATCTTCGTGTAAAGTCAAACTAAAAACCATAGTTAAAAAGGGTGATAAATAAAAATGCATACAAGAACAGCTATTTATCTTATTTTATTAAAAAAAATGACAATAAAATAAAAATAGAGAGAGAGAGAGAGAGAGACGGATTCACGAGAGAAGATCAGAAGAAGGGTGGTTGGATTCGAACCCTGCCAATTAAGTACGAGACAGCGATTCCGTTCACTGCCATGGTTTTGGGTGCAGACTGCAGAGGTGGTTAGCTTTGTAAGTACTCACTAAATTACAAAGTGGGCCCCCTACAATTTTTTTTTTTTTTTTTATTTCTTTCTTTCACTTTTAGTTTTAACCAAGCATGTGATTTTTCCACTTTTACCCTGTCAGTCAACCCACATGAAGGTTAAGATTAATTCTAATCACTGGTGGAGCTACTATGGGGGCAAAAGGGTAATTGCCCTCATTAGTTTTTTTTAGAAAAATATTTCATCCGTTTTACTGTAAGGTTTTTAGTTTGATTATACACGCTCATTAAAAAATTAAGGAAAAAAATAATGAAAACGAGTCAACCAAAAGTAGAAGAGTAGGTCTTGTGAAAACGTGTTTTACCTTAAGTAAAAGAAAAACGTGTTTTTCAAAGACGCTGAACTTTGTTCTAAGAAACAAGTGGTGATATTTTCGTAAATATTGGCAAACATCGTAAATGCCCAGTGTTAATATTACAAAAAGCTAGTGATTTCAAACTAGCCTTTATAAAAATGAAAATGACACTTTTCTTAAGTGCCAGTGGTAATATTTCAAAGTGCCAACCAATACACTAGCACTTTTTAACATTGATACTGACACTTATTAGAAGTGTCGGTGGTAGTGTCAATAAGTGTCAGTGTACTAGTGTTGTTGACACTTTTTTATGTTGGAAAAATATGTTGTGTGTGAAGGAAATTGTGTATATTTCTTTAGAAGAATCGTTTGTCGTTGGACAAAGATTATTGTGGGTTCATATTCTACTCCGTGAGAACATGAAAATGATATTTTTATTTGTTCAATTTAAAGATTGGATGATAAAAATATTATAGCTTAAATAAATGGATGGAAGTTGGAAATGTGAGTTTGTCTCACATGTGAAAAGAATGGAAAAACTAGTTGATAGTTTTTGCCATTTTTTATTGAATTATAATTCTTTTAATTCAAGATTAATTTCAAGAATAACTTCCAAGGTTAATGTCCATTTATGATTGGCAAATGAAACTCCAAAAACAAATTGATGGCAAGGTTAATTGTTGAATTAAGATGATCATCAATATGTGGATTAATTGGAGAATTAATCCTTGGGGAGTTTTGAGCTATAAAGAAATACCCACAACTCTTTGAAAAAGAAGAGAAAAAGAGAAAAAAAAAAAAAAAACACACACAAAAAGAAGTTCTTTCCATCAATCTTCTTCCTCCCTCTTGCAATTTTGCTCATCTTCTTCCTTTGGCCTCCTAGAATAATTGAAATGGTGATTTTGTCCAAGCATAGTTCATTTCGCCGGAAGGCTAAAGTGCGGAGTTGCATCCGGTCAATCCGTTTATCCTGGGAGACTAACGCCCGTCAAACCTCATGCACTCATAGAGAGGGGATGAATTAGTCTTAAGGAGAGTGTGTTCTCACACGACTCGGATACAAGAGATCAAATACGGTTGTATCGTTCTTTTATGTTTTTCATAATTGTTGTATATTGTATTTTCAATGTTGTAATTTGTTCTCCTTTCGATATTTACAAGATTTTATCCAACATTTTACACTACCACCAGCACTTTCGATCAGCGGTAAACAATTTTCCGTTAATTACAAAAATATCACCGCGCCATTTTAAAAACACGTACACGATCTTTAGGGAAAAACACGTTTTTTCCCAGTTTCTCACAAAGTAAAAAATAAAGGAATAAATATCCAAAATACTATTAATAAAGCAAGTATGTGAAAATTAAGTTATGTAAGTAATGTATTTTTGAAATTAAATTAACTTTGAGTGTTTAGTGTTTTCGTATTTAGTCTCTTTTCTTGATTTCTAAAGTTGTAATCAATCATAAACGTTCTAGTAAAAAGATTTTTTTGTTATCTACAACAAGTTGCTATACATGTGTTATTAAATCACTCATTTGTATTTATTTTCCGTTGCAAATTATGCTTTGTGTAGTCTGTGGTGTAATTACATCACTACTGACATCAGTACTTTTATCCGACCATCCTAAGTATCAAATCTTTATATTTTATTATAAAAAATTTCTTTATACTTTCTTAAAACTAAAAATAAAATGGAGAAGTAAACCACAAATTGACAAAAGAAAAGAAAATAGTGATGGAGGAGCATTTAGGTCATTGTGAGAGAAAAAGAGAAAAGAAAAAAAAGAGTTGGGTAAGCTTTTGGGTAAAAGGTTAGAGTGAGACGAGTGAGTTGATGTAACGAATTTAAAGTAGGGGGGGATGTGGACAAAAATCCAAAAGGAAGGGTACGCAGGCAGAAATGATTGGACGACACGTGGCAAACATGGATTTGATGTGGCACGACAGACAGGAGAGTGGTCACACCGTTGATTGCGTGGACGAAAGCTGGTTTTGTTATTATTTGTACTCCTTCCTCTAAATTCTCTATCAATTTCTTTTTTACTTATAACTACAATCAATATTTTGGCAAAAAATAAAATTATATAGATGCTCTACCCTATGCACCTACACATTTATTTATAGCATATACTCCCTCCGTCCCAAAACAGCTTTCACCCTTTTGAAAAGCACGGGAATTAATAAAATGTGTAAGAAAAGTGGGTGGTATGAGAGGGAAGGAGAGAGAAAGTGGGGTAGAGAATATTAAATTGATAGTTGTTGTGAGTGGAGATGAGAGATAAGTAGTGAGAATCATTTCCATTTTGAGAAACTGGGACTTACCAATAGGACACCCAAAAGAGAAATATGTGCAAGGTGTTTTGGGACGGAGAGAGTACCTTTTACTCCACCTTAGAACAAGTTCTACATAAGTAGTTAAGTACTCCACTAATAAAAATTAGAGTTTTATTGCAAAACTGATATCGTACTTTCAGTTTTTTTCAATTTGACTCGCAAACTTTGGAAACGTCAAATATGGTTTTCGTACTTTAATTTTCAAAATTTTGAGACTACTTTTTAGCACCCGTTAAAAAACATAACGGGCACTCTATATAGGGGGTAAAAGTGTAAAAAATTAAAATAAAGTCCTAAATCATGTTGTTGAAACGCGAGAGGAAGAAGAAATGAGCTGCAAACCCTTCGGTCGCCGGAATCCATGGAGGGTAGTGATGCAGGACGAAAATATGATTATATCAAATATTATAATTATATTGGTATTTTATTATTAGTTAGGGTTTAATTAGTATTTTTATTATTATTTCCGTCATTAATTTTAGTAGGTTAATTTTAAAGGATTCTGGGATAGATTTTGAGTCAATTTACTTGTTTTTAAGTCTTATTAGGTTACCATATAGGTTAGGATTAATTCTAGAAGGTTTTAGATTGTTTTTCAAGTTTTATGGGCACTATAAAATAATCCTAAAGTTGTAATCCAAAAATTATACTTTTTTCAATAAAAATTAAGATTGCTTTGCAATTTCGGGGTTTTTACCTTGTAGCCTTATTGGATTGTTGAAGATTTCTTTGAAATTCTTCTGTTTTGTTTCAAGAATTTCATTATGGTTTTCTTAGGGGTTGATTTCCGTTGCGATTCTACGACGATTGTTTAAAGTCGTCGTAGACTTTACTCTACTTGATGCTACATCAGTTGGTATCAGACAAGGTACGATCCTTGGAAGATTCAGTGATGCCTGGCGACAACAGGGACAACACAAGCAACCAGACTGAACGAATCTTGGAGTATTTGAAGAAATATCGGTTCGAGGAAAACTATGCTCGAGACAGGGAGTGCAAAGCAAGATATTGGGCTGAGAGTCAATATTGGCGTGAAATAGCAAACTTTATGCGTATCCAGTGTCGATCATTAGAAAGAGAACAAGCTTTTGTGGAACGCAACGTTGACCAAGATTTGCGGGCTGGTGGCGAAGTCCAAAGGCAACGAGCGGTGTTTCGCATAGAACCTGTACAACATGTGGACAACCTAATCCATCGTGTTCAGCCGGCCGGAGGCATCGATTTTGATTCAATTGGGAAAAACCATAGCGTTTGACCCATTGATCAGAATCCAAGTGTTAGTGTTGATGTGGATTTCAAAGGAGAAATTGTTAGTAATATTTTTTTTCGAAGGTGGAGAGATTGCTCCAGAATCGAAATCAGATGAGCCACTTTTTGAAGTGGTGGTGGAAAAAGAATTTGTGAACGAGTCCTTAAACACGAAGTCAGAGGAGCTACTTTCTGTTGAAGTAGTGGTGCCGGATGACTGTGTGGATTGGTGCTCGGAACTTGATGTAGCACGGGATTCGCGTCCTCAAGGTCCAGCAACGGTTCGCCCGAAACCAAGCCAGGACTTGACCGAGCCAGGAGGTTTAGTTCGCCCGAACCCAAGTCTGGACACGCCCGAACCAAGTGGTGTGGTTCGCTCGAACCCAACCAAAGACCCTCCCGAACCAGGAGGGATTCAGCCGAATCAAGTCCTACACTTGGCCGAACCTAATGATGTCTTGCCAAAGTTTTTTAAAACCGTTGACAAAACATTGTCATATTTCTTACCCTGTGCAGAAGTGCCAGATTTATTGTAGCTCGGAAAAGAATGTGTTTATTCCAATATCTCTTCAAGTGAAGTGGAAGACTTCAAGTTTAAAGAACGAACTCGAGGACGAGTTCTTTTGAAGTGGTGGTGAATGATGCAGGACGAAAATATGATTATATCAAATATTATAATTATATTGGTATTTTATTACTAGTTAGGGTTTAATTAGTACTTTTATTATTATTTTCGTCATTAATTTTAGTAGGTTAATTTTAGAGGATTCTATGATAGATTTTGAGTCAATTTACTTGTTTTTAAGTCCTATTAGGTTACCATATATGTTAGGATTAATTATAGAAGGCTTTAGATTGTTTTTCATGTTTTATGGGCACTATAAAATAGGTCTAAAGTTGTAATTAGAAAATTAGACTTTTTTTCTATAAAAATTAAGATTGCTTTGCAATTTTGGGGTTTTTACCTTGTAGCCTTATTGGCTTGTTGAAGATTTCTTTGAAATTCTCCAGTTTTGTTTCAACAATTCCATTGTGGTTTTCTTAGCGGTTGATTTCCGCTGCGATTCTACGACAATTGTTTAAAGTCGTCATAGACTTTACTCTACTTGTAGCAGCACGCTACATCAGGTAGGGGAAGAAGGTAACCGAAACACAGGAAAACGAGTCCCCCTCTCCAGATATACCTCTCAATCAACGCGAAAACACAATCATCGACCCTGAAACGCGACAATGGTCGCCTCTGTCTACTCCGGCAATCTTTGCAGTCGCCGGTGACACCACGGCGAGCGGCTCGCCGGCTTCATCGATTCAGACGATAATCACTCAGTCCGTTATTCCATTCCAGATCCGCCAGCCTTCTTCTGCGCCGTTTCTCACCCATACGCACCCACCATCAACACCATATCTGGCGCCCCCTCCTCCGGACATCGATGACGACAAGTCTCAGTCCGGTCATCTTCCCAAGCTCCGACGTCAGTTCCCTAACTCTGGTGAGTTCTTCTTAGAGCTCCACCATGACAGTCTTTGGCCGCCCTCATCACACACCAAGGCCGACCACTTCAAGTGCCGATCTAAATTCATTCCCAATTCTGGCATCTCGCTTGCCCATCACCAAGTTGAATTGCATTTTTATTCTTTACACTTTTACCCCCTATATAGAGTGTCCCGTTACGTTTTTTAACGGGTGTTAAAAAAGTCGTCTCAAATTTTTGAAAATGATAGTACGCAAACCACATTTGATGTTTCCAAAGTTCGTGAGTCAAATTGAAAATAAATGAAAGTATGCATGTCAGTTTTGCAATAAACTCATAAAAATTACTCTCTCTCTCTCTCTCTGTCCCGCTTTAAAGGTTCTTACTTTCCTTTTTAGTCTGTCACAATTTAAGGTTTTTAGTTTACTTTATTACCTAAAACGGTAGGAGACTCACTTGTCATTCTCACAACAAAAACTCTCTACCCACATTCTCTCTCCTACTTTACTTTTCATACTCACAACATTTATTTTTTCGTAATCTCCGTGCAAAGTCAAACTAAGAACATTTATTTGGGACGGAGGGAGTACTTTACATCAAATCCAATGTAATATTCGAATGCTGATAGTTTTTAAAAAAATGAATAAAGAATAGTTTTAGTTTCTTAAATACTTTAATTTTTTGTTTCAGAAAAATAATAATTTGTATATTTCTAAATATTACTATATTAGTAATATTATTTTCTTGAAATTTATTAATTTGGAAGTAGGATGGATAGAATAGTATAAAATTGCAACCAAGTACACTCTCCTACTACCCTCTTTGAAACAAAAAAAACTTACTACTCTCTTCGAGACAAAAAAATTATTTCATTGTGAATCAACTTGACTGAATTTCAATAATATATAAAAGTTCTTTTAATTACTCCGTATTTTAGAAATTTTAGAAATGTGATTGATAATGTGGAATGCACAGAGGGAGGGAGTACCTGGTATAATCTCATATCACCCCCTCGTCCAAACAAAATCTTATTTCATTGTAAATAAACTGGAGTCAATTTTCATTTTTAAAAAAGGCTATAAAGATCAATTTATAATCATCATAACTTTAAAAAATATAACTTATTCATCATAACAAGTACTACTACCCATAATAAATTTTAAAATTTCATAATATTAATAAAAAAAGTCATAATATCTATTCAAACATTAATAAATTGGCTTGAAAAGTTCAAAGCGACACCAATTTTTATGGGTGGGGGTGTTTGGCAAATGGAGCATACCATTAATTGTTCAAAGGCTGTCAAGAACAAGTTTCATATAACATCAGAGGCGTAGCTAGGAAGGGCTTAAGGGGGGCAACTGCCCCCATTGGTTTGAACAATTTTTTTTATTAGTGCAAATTTTTTGAAATTATGAAGGTTTAGTGTAATTTTTTTTATAAGTTGCCCCCCTTGATTTAAGGGGAAAAATACACTAGAATTCATTTTGCCTCCATTGATTAAATTTTCTGGCTCCGCCACTGTATAACATAGAATATGTAAATTTCACATAATGAAAATGGAATGATTTATTAATTATTTTTTGCCATAATAAGTTGATAGTGAGAGTTTTGACTATAGACAATAATCCATCTATTAGAAAGAAAAAGTTGATGAGATAGTGCCTATTATGGGTGAAACATGAAGATTATCAAGAGTTCAATAGATATATTGCCAAATTAACAACCTTACTAACGTGGAGAAGTAAGGTTGCTAACCTAATTTTGCCTCCATTTCATCAACTATACTACAATATATCACTGGACATTTTTATTGCGATATATCATAACCATGATACTCCATCTGATTCAAAATACATGTCGTTTAGATTTCTACACACATATTAAGAAATGTAATTAATACATATAAAAAAAAACGTATGTATCCCTAGCATAATTAAATTTCCTAGACAGTTTAAATGCTTATACAAGAGACAGTTCATAATTAATGAATAAATGTATAATAAGTGAACAAAATAAATATTCTTTGATAATATAGTAAAACGTCAAGTATTTTAACTCTTAAAACAACATGTATTTTGAAACGGGAGGAGTAATTCAATTTAGCAATTATTAACTCATCTTGTTGGACTTTCAAATTAACAAGTAAATGATCAAGTTTTTTGACAGCACTAATAATTAAATTTTTAAGATGGAGTGTTATGATTTAATTTTCCATTAAAGGGATGAGCGTGCAAGACTTCTTGGGTGGTTTATTTAGATGAATACGACCATGCTTCATTTTCACTTTATTGCTTACTAATAAAGAAATTTCACTTGAACAAGCTACCATGAATCGATTTCTTGACGACATCATCTAGTATTTTATATTTACATTAAAAATATTCGAATGAATAGATAAATGTCTCACGACAAAAAAAAAAAAAAAAAAAAGAAAAATGCATTTTAAAGGTTATTTGTTTGTAACAATGATTTTTAATAGTATTTGTTTAAATTTTTTAATGGTCCATATTTTGGGATAAAATTTATTTAATGATTTTTATTTTGGGTCAGAATTTTTTAAAGACCCATATTTTAACCAGTTGAGATCTCCTGTACCACTTTTGTGTTCCACTCCATGTACCACTTTCAATCTAACCGTTCACATGTTTGCATAGTATTACGAAAATACCAATCTTAGTAACTGTGAGCCATTAGATCTCTTGTGTCACATTAAGTGGTACATAAAGTGGTACAGAGGATTTGAACTTTATTTTAACTTGGTATATTTAAGCCAGGGACGGTTAGTGACACTATCTTAATGAGACTCATATTTCGTTCGTGTGCCGTTCTAAATTCAAGCAGGGATGGGATTTTAGACTATTTAAAGTAATACATTATTTGGGTTCAATTTTATTTATCTTAATTTTATTTAGTTTTTTTTTAATGTTTTAAAATAGATTTAAGATATACTTTGACATTTTAGAGTTCTATTAGATTACTGAATAATTTAGGCTTAATTTCAAGAGGTTTTGACTTGCTTTCTAAATCTTTAGAGTCCTATATATATTTAGAGTGAATTTTAATTCCAAACTAAATCTATAATATTATATTTTCATCAAACTTTAAGTTTGTTTTCCTCTTCCATCTGGATTGGTGTGAAAATCATAGCTCGTAAAACTGGCTTGTTTATCTTAAACAATTACTCTTGAAAAGTGTTCCCGATCAACTCATCATTGATCGAAACCCCATATTTCGCTTCATGATTAGTATTTTAAACAATAAAAGATTGTGTCAATAATTATAATTTTTAGTGCCTTATTCTTTTTTCAGGGCCAAGTAATACTCTATCACTTGATATTTTAATCTCGATCTGATGTTGCAGTTACTGAACATATTTTATTTTTCCCGTTGTTAGGTTTTTTTTTTCACCTTTATTTATCTTTCTTTCATCATTAATTTTATCCACAAAGACCATGCTTATAGTAGGATCCATAATTTGTTTGATAATGAAAAAAGTTCCTATTTATGGATTTGATTGGTTTGACAATTGAAAATGATGACAATTAACAACACTTTTTTGACCAATTTAGGTTAATTAGTTGTTAAAGCCAAAACTTACGAGTGTTGACATCTTGTTGAAAACGAAATTTGAAGATTTACCACTCACATTACATGATTTCCCATTAGAGAATTTTGTTGACTAAAGCATGCTTAGCTATATAGCTTGTGAATGAATTATGAATAGCTTAGGAAAGAAAAATGACATAGGTAGTATATTCTAAGAAATATTGATTTGATTTTGCATATCTTTTATCAAATCATTGCTCGTTTAGTTAACCAATTGTATATAATTGTTGACTTTACTTGTATTCATTTTCAATCATTGATCATAGACATTCGTTCATTATTAACAAGATCACTATTATTAACTTGAGTAATTTTATAATCACGTTCACCCTTTCTTAAAAATTTACTCTTTGCGCACTGTCATAGATGCTGCAGTTAAATTGTCAACTTTAATTAAAAAGTGTTTTTATTTGTTAGTATAGTAATTTATTATGATACTTATTATAATGTGAGGAGTATGAGGAAAGTAACAAATGAACCCCTTAAAAGAGGTTGATGTTCCAATTTTCTCATAATTAATCACTCACAACTTAAAATAGGATGCAAAAAATTTGATTTATAATTAGATAAACCTTATTGTCAACTAATCAAAACTTGAGACTTTGAATGCTTGGAAAAGGGTAATCATAACTTTATATTGCTAACAAGCTAAGATATCCATAAATGGAAAAGAAAAGAGGAATCATTCAAAATTGGTGGATTTAAAATAAAGATATGTGGGGTTAATTTGATCAATGTCCTCATTTGAAGGACGAATTTGTGGGAGAAAAAGATATGGAGGTGGGGTTTGTGATTTTCCAGGAGATCATTTCATATCTAAATGTACAAATCCCTTGTCTTTCTCCCTCTTTTGCTTCTCTTTACCAACTAAACCTTTTTCACATTTTCGCTCCTTTTCGTCACCGAAAAGTGTCGTAGTTGATTTGTCATTTTTAATTAATAAATATATTATTTAATTTTACATTATTCATATTATAATAAAATTGCATTATATATATATATATACTCCCTCCGTTCCAGTTTAAGGTTATTATTTTCTTTTTTGGTATGTCCCAGTTTAAGGTTCTTAGTTGATTTATTCCTTAAAAGTCAAATGATGAATAGTGTTTTGGACATTCTCGTTCTCATAAAGTTCATATAGTACCAAAAGTACATCATTTACTCATCTACTTTTCACCCACTTCCATTATGAATGGACAATTATATCATCCACTTATTATTATTCTTGACTCAAATTTGCCTTGATTCCTTAATTAGCGTGCAAAATCAAACTAAGAACCTTAAACGGGGACGGAGGGAGTAAAAGAATATAACACTTATTTTAAAATATGTATTTTTTTTATAATAATACTGTTATGGAAGAAGTCTCACATAGTTAAAGTTCCTTTTTTTTTTTTTTTTTTTTTTTTGACAATTTCGCTTCAATAAATTCTTTGCCTATAGGTCCAAACATGCATGCTTATCATTGAAATCTCAATTATATACATGGTTTATGTGGCGTATCATAGTGCATGTAATGTTCTATTTTTTTTCCATCTTTATCACAAATTACCTTTGCCTCTATTGGCTATACAAAAGGTTAATAACGTTAGTAAATTACCCTATTGGCTATACAAAAGGTTAATAATGTTAAATACTCCCCCCAAAAGGTTAGCGATTTTTCTAACATGTGCCCTTAGGGCACATTATAACAATTAAATATGAAAGTGAATCTATTTAATTATAGTATTTTATTTATAACTTGTTTAGATTTTATAAGTGAAACTGCTATAATTAAATAGATTCACTACTATAATTAATTCTTATCATGTGCCCTAAGGGCACACGTTAGAAAAACCGAAAAACTAATCATTTTTATTAATGACATATGTTACTTTTAATTACTATCTTAATAAAAAATTACAATTTATTATTGATTTATTATTATAAATGCTATCAACATTAATTTTTACATTCTCATTTGGATAATTAAATGCAACTTAAATTATTTTTCAAAGTCTATTCAAATTAACAATAAAATAAAAAGGGACTGACTTTCCGATACGATGAAGTAACATTTTAGTTTTTTTTTATCTAAGCGTATATTTCATTGTGAGAAGTAGTGTAGCTGGGATAGACAATTAACAACCGTACATTTGATACTTTTTTATTAAATTAGAATAATAGTTAATCCCATCGTCCCAATGTTTACTTTCTTTTTGTCGGTCTCAATTTAATGTTTTTAGTTACTTTATTCTATAATTGGCAAAGTATGCTAAGTATTTTGGACAATCTTGTCCTCGTAAATTTATTTAATTACAGAAAAAACGTTACTTACCTAACTTACTTTTCGTCTACTTGCTTTATGAATAGTGTTTTGGACAATTATAACATTAACTCCCTACATTTGTTGACTCATTTTTATTGATTTTTTTATTGAGTCTTAAATAAATGTGCAAAATTAAACTATAAACCTTAAATCGTAACGGATGAAGTATTTTTTTTATCAGAAAATCTTAGGAAAAACGCGTTTTACACGCGTTTTAGTGTAAAACGTGTTTTTCCTATGCGGAGTGGCATTTTTGTAAATAAGCGGAAGGTTACTTAAAAGACGCAGTGGCAATGCTGTAAATAACTGGAACTTATAAAACTCATCAGACACTTTTTAACACTACAGGAGGTATTTTGCAATACTACAGGAAACACTTTTTAATACTAGGGCAGACACTTGTTTTAGAACTTAGAAAAACTCACCAGACACTTACAAAAACCTCACCATGCACTTTTTTATACTGTAGGAGGCACTTTGCAATACTACATGAGGCACTTTGCAAAACTACAGGAGGCACTTTTTAGTATTAGGGCAGGCACTTGTTTTGAAAATTTTAAAAACCCACCAAATAATTGTTGACAATGGAAGATGCATTTTTCAATAATCCAAGAGGCACTTTGTACTAGTAAGACATGCGGTCTTAAAACTACCACTAAAAGTGCCTCTTTGAATGTATAAAAGTGTTTGCTTGAATGTTTATAAGTGTAATATTACAACAGTTACTTTGTAATATTAGAGAAGACAATTGGGAAAAACACGTTTTTCCTTAGCTTTGTGTAAAACACGTTTTTCACAAGAACGACTCTTTTTTTATATCTTGTGAAAAGTATTAAAATAATACTCTGTCCTATTTGAAGGTTTTTTTTTTGTTTTTGTCAAACTTGAACTTTGGCTAATATTTTATATTAGATTATTTATTTTTATTAAAATTAAAAAGTAATTATTAATAATATTTCTATTACTGGTTTAATAATTATTTTAAATTTTTTACGAAAATTATTAATCTAAAATAAATTATTTGTTAAAGTTCAAATAAGTTTGAAAAAAAAAAATGCCCTTTTTTTAACGGAACGGAGGGAGTATTGTTGAAAGGAGGGAGTAGTTAGGACTTAGGATGAAGTATCAATTTCACGTTACTTTTTTGTATTTTCCATTTGCACTTTCAACTTATTTGTAGCCTTTTAATTAAAAAATGTGTTTGTAATGGTTTTTGAGCCTTAGCTTAATTTCTGTCAAACTTGTACACATTGACAAAATTAACCCTGTATCTCACATTCATTAGTTGAAAGCAACATTTTCATCATTTGATTCATTTCCCAACTAAATAAAGAGCTCTCATTCTCATACTTTTGAAAGCAACACCCTCATCATTTGTAAAAAGCCCCTGCTACGCGCACGGGAATTTATTATACTTTGTTTTTTTTATTTTAGTTAGTCAAGTAAATTTTTTTTTAATTAAAATAAAATATCATAAAATACAACTAAAAGAAATGACGTGTAAAAAGTAAATAATCAATGGCATTGTGATTTTTAATTTAGTTTGAGGGGATAAACTAAAGAGTAAATCGTTTCTAACTTTTGGATTTAAAGCTAAGATTAATTTTTTTTTTTGTGTGACTTTCTTTTGTTTACGGGGGATCACTTAAAACTTGCGTTAACATAAACTTTTTAATGTGAAGTTATATTTTAATATGACTTTTCATTTCTTATACCTAAGAAATTAAAGTTATGTTATCATAATTATTATTAATGTATTAAGTTATATTGAGACTTTTCATATTTCAGTACCAGTTGCACTTAAATGAATGCATATAGTTATTTTTTCATAAATGAATCCATATATAAATTTTATATTGATGCAAATTTATAGTATTGATACACTCATAATAATTAATGTAATAATTCTTTTTTAGCAAACAACAAGTTCAATTGCATTAATATTATGAAAAGAGACGGCACTCCACAAATGCTGGAGGCTCACCCCAAATATCCATATTAGATTCATTTCTTAACCTACAACAATGACAATTCCCATCTAAAATTAATGTAATCATTTTAAATTTAGTATAATTATACAAACGTATAATATTAATACGCTTATAATGATTGATGTAATAATTTTAAATTAATGTAGACTCTTCACCATTCTTCTTCTTTGCTATATTTGTATATATTGTATATTAGTATAGTACTTTAATAATAGTGAATAATAGGATGTGCCTATGTATTACATTGGTAGAATGTTATTGTCTAATAGGTATTTCTAATATAATATGCTAATGGTTAACTAATATCGTAATCATTATCTTAAATAAATAGAATATTAGCTAGTAATGATAAACTTCTTTAGTAGCAAGTTAAACATTCACCTATATTACCATGAGTAACTAATATTTAATTATTACATAAGATATTCTAAAGTTTTAGAAAACTAATGTTTCTAATTATAATTTATTATGATGGTTTCAATTAATAAACAATAAATTTAATAGTTATCATATATAGTAACTGCTATAATAATTAATATTATTAATTAATAGTAATCTAAATGATAGTAGTTACCCTATACGATACTCCATCCATACTTAAATCAAGGTAAATTCGGTCTTAAGGATCATTATAAAAAGATTAATTTTAATAGAAAAATCATAAAATTATTTATTATTCACTCTCCAAATTTTTTTTTGCCAAAAATATAATGATCTATGAAAATAATTTTTAGGTACAAAATTATTTCAATGTATTTTTTTTTTTTTAAAATATTTTAGGACAAAACATGACATTCAATTTGGAATAATGAGGGTAACTATTATGATTTACTAATATTAGTAATCTTAATAATTATTTTTTTAAAAAGTAATAATTAACTTATATAATAGTTATTAGAATTAATTAATACTAATAATAGTAAAAGATAATATATAAAGTAACTATTATAATGAACTATTATTATCAATAGTAAAACTTAACCTATATAATAACTATTATGGTTAACTAATACTATTAATAAGAATAGTTAACTTATATAACAACTATTAACGTTAACTAATACTATTAATAGTAATAGTTAACTTATATAGTAACAATTATAGTTAACTAATATTATTTATAGTAATGATTAATTTATATTGTAACTATTATAGTTAACTAATACTATTAATAGTAATAGTTAACTTATATATTAACTATTATAGTTAACTAATACTATTAATAGTAATAGTTAACCTATATAATAACTATTAGTATTAACTATTATTGTTAGCTAATAATAAGAATATCAAGAGCCACTTATATTTAAGAATGGTGATGATGTGGCTTCACCAAAAGCAAGTATTAGCCAAAACATGTCCACGTGGCGAATCCGTAGCCCTCCGCCTCAACTTTTAATAACTATTAGTATTAACTAATATAGATTTCCTAAAATTGAAAGAGAACCAAAAACTGTATGTACATTTCCGTCCCAAATAAAATATAAATTTTGTTTCAAAATATTTTTATTTTATTATTATCTAAAAAAATTACTATTGTTTATCAATAATATTTTATTTATGATTATAACGTGTCATAGTAAAAATATTTAATTACTTAAATACTTCAAATATTTCAAAAGTAATTTAGACAATTAGATACATTAATTGACTTTCTTAATATGTGAAAAAAAAAAATCCTAAAACTACAAGTATTTTAGGCATGAGAATTAAGAAAAAATATTGAATTTGTTTGTGTTTTATAAAGGAGAAGTGGGTAAAGTATTGTAAGCAGAAAGTTGATGTGAATATGACAAGTGGGTATCATTAATAAAAAAATAAAATAAAATAGTTAATTTAGGAAAATGAGATATTTCAATGGAACACGTAAAATGACAAAATGTCATTTGTTATGCGACACAAGTAGTATGATTTATTTTAAAATATCTGACTTAGATTTTTAAATTAATTAAATTGTAAATTAAAAGAAAATATAAAAATCTAATCACCATAAAAAAAAATTCATTAAATTATATAGACTTAAAATCAGAACTAAGTTTTTTTATTTTATTTTATATTACAACGTATAAAGTAGGTAGTGATCCTCTGTGTCATTTAAAATTGCGAAAATAATAATAATGTGAGCGAGTCAATGAAAAATATATAATATTAAAGTGTTGTGAGTATAAATAGCGAGTTAAAAATTATCAAAAATATATAATATGAAAGTGTTGTGAGTACAAATAGTGATTTAAAAATTATCAGTACGGCAAAAAACAGTGACTTAATATGAAATTAGACATTTATAATAATAAATTTTGCAATTTAAAAGTGAACATATTATTTTTATTTTTGTAGGAATATAAAGATCTAATCATTCACATGAAGTCAAGAATGCATTAAGCACCACTAATAGTTCATACTCCTTCCGTCCTATAACAATGTGCAGAAAATGGAGTGTGCAGAGTAATTAAGGGGTGAATAGTAGTGAGTAATTATTATGAGTGTGAAAAGTAAAGTAAGAGAGAAAAAATAGAGTAGTGAATGGTAGTGTATAGTTGTTGTTAATATAATAAGTGAGTTTCATTAAATAAAAAAATATATTATGAATTTTTTATTTAAATACTAAAATGTAACTTATGAATAAACACTCAAAATGAAAATTTATACTCCGTACACTTTATTAAAGATAAACTATAAAATTATAAAGGAACATTTATTACGAAAAATAATAGTGGTTGTACCCTTTCCAAACAAACTGCCAAATGATCTGCCCTTCCTCCTCCAAAACAGCAACTGTTTGGCAGCTTTTCTGTTATCATCTGACAAATAAAAATGAAAAGGAGGCCAACAAAAACTAAAATAAAATACATAATTAAATTGATTGTGAATACTCTCTCCATTCCATCTCACTTGACACTTAAGAGTGGGCACAATAATTAAAAAAAAAATATACTACCTCCGTCCCAACTCAATACGCATCTTTACTGTTTGGCACAATATTTAAGGAGAGATTATTTATATTCAAAAGTATTGTGAGTGGAGAATAATGAGTGGTTGGGAGGAAGAAAGAGAATGAGTGGAGAATAATGAGTGGTTGAGAGGAAGAAAGAGAATGAGTGGAGAATAATGAGTGGTTGGGAGGAAGAGAGAGAATGAGTGGAAGATTATAAAAATAATAAAAAACTTTCCTTTTTTAGATTGTGCACATATCAACGACACCCACTTAAAAGGTAAGTGTGCACATTGAGCTGGGACGGAGGTAGTAGAAAATATGTGATAGAAAATGAAAAGAGAGAATGAGTGAGATTAATAGTAGGTTGGTTGAATGAATTGAGTGGTGGAAAATGAAGATAGAGAATGAGTGGGTGGGGTAGATTAAATTTAAAATTATAAAAAAATACTATTTTAAGAAGTCTCAAGTGAAGTGGGACGGACCAAAATAAAAATAAGTCAGGTGGGATGGAGTGGGACGGAGGGAGTATGGATTGCAAATGAAGATTCTTTGACAGTGTATTTTGTGTTCTTAAATTGCAAAATAGTCATCGGTTAGATAGTAAAATTAGCCATTAGTTAGATAGACGGTTGGATTTAAAGGAAGAACATCAAAAAAACCAACTTATCACAAAATAAATTTAACATCATCATAAAAAACGGTCAAACAATTCGAAAGATTCTTTGTTTACTACGTACTTAAACACGGTTGTTCATTTTTAAGAAATTTTTGTCGCAATATATTGTTTCTAATTGTTTTTTTTAGCAAATTTTATTTACTAGTCCTTTTATACTTGCAAAACTAAATGTTTGGAAAGAGAATTACATAATTATGTATAAATCGTTGTCAATAAATTTTATAAAATGAAATTTTCATATATAACTTAAAATAAAATTTAGACATTTATTTATTTAAGGAGAGAGTAGGATGCTTTGATATTATTTGGTAACTTTCGGAAACTCCGCAACTTGTTTTAGTGATGTCTTATTTTAGTTTGTCATTTTCTCCTTCTGATTTTTAGCCAGAAGGAAGATTTGTGTAGGCCACCAAGTTATCAATTATCCTATTTAATTTTGATTTTTTTTGAACTTCCCATCAACACAAAAGTTGTGCAGCGTATTGGCTTTCAAGGACAAGTTCATATCTTTCTAGAAATATTTCCAGTTTTTGTTCTTATTCCACCAAAGATTTCAAGAAGATTGTTCAATTTCTTTACACATCCTTTTAAATCAAAGACCAAGAGAGAGGGAGATAAAATTTAATTCATCTTATTTCATCAATAAACTTTGTCTCAGTTAATCGTGAACATATCTAAACACAATTGTAACGATTTTGCGCGACTCATACTTCTGGCATGTAATTTATCAAAAACTTTGCGCTTGTAATAGAGTTTCTTGGTCCTATAATGACCCTAATCCGCTCTCAATCATACTTACCAAGACTCTGCAGTAAAATCTCTCGTCATTCTAAATTCGTTTTGTCTGATGACACATAATAAGTAACAAACTTGGACGTTTTGTAACTATTACAATGGATCCTCCCCCTCCTTTCCCTAAAATGGCCTCCTCCCATACCTTTCATTTCTCTCATAATTCTTCTTCTCCACTTATGGTGCCTAGTTAAAGGAATGGTGAAGAAGTGGTGATTCAAAATGGAAGTGTTCTTCAATCTTGTCATAGAGGGGCTAATGTTGTCCAACCTTATTAGTTAAAATGAGACACCTTAGCCCCCTCACTTCCAAATTGCAACCACCTAGGGGTATAGGGTAAGAGTACAAGTTTTTGAGTTTGTTGAGCTGAAATGTTAGGGACCCATGAAGGGCACATGGCCCAAACATGTCTTGGGACTATTGAGACAAGATTAGAGGAAGTTGGCCTTGGGTGGGTACCCTTTGTTGGGTCAACCCAAAGCATATTTCCCCACCAAAAGCACAGAAAGAAACCCTTAAATAGATAGCCTTGTTCCCATGTGCATAAATTTAAGAGCAACATTCCAAAATAACAACCCTCTTTTTGCCTCCCCCTTTCTCTATCCCCTCCCTAAGCCATATTTTTGGGAACAAGGATGATGCATATTTCAACCATAACCTCCATTCCCTTACCTTTCATACTTCCCCACTCCCCCCCCCCCCCACCATCAACAAATAGTGTTTGATCCAATTTGTTATGAATTTTTAAAGTTTAATCTTCACTTATAATAAACCTATGTTCCAAAATAAATGACATAATTAATAATTCAATGTTTTTAAATTTTTAGTTATGTTTCTTTCATTGCCCCAGTCCTTTATTTTAGATAGAGTAACATTTTTCATGACATTGCAATGCATGTATCTATTAAAATGAGTAAGATCACCATCTTTCATATACTATTTTTAATAATGTGACATTTATTTAAGGACAAACCAAAACAGAAAATAAGACATTTATTCTGAGATAGCGAGACTACTTAGTTTTTGTCCTACTCATGGATTACAAGCCTAATTCAGTTCTTAAGACTATAATTTTCAATTTTTCAGTTTTAGAACAATAGGACCATGACACTGACAAGATTGTTACAAAAGGAGGAGAAGCACAACAAATCTTGGTTAATTGTTGCACTAGACACAAGAACTGAAGTGACATTTTAACCAATTTTTTCTTGTCACTTTTTTTTTTTTTTTTTCTAATTTTTTCCAAGCGATGACTCATCTCCAACAAAATGTACAATTATGTGAACATAAAGAGGCTAGCTACCTCAACAAACAAAGAAAAATAAACCAATAACGCGTTCAATAAATTCGTGATTGTTTTAAAACTTTAAAAATACAGTGAAAAATATTTAAACGAATAAAAGTAGAAATAATGCAATTTATAGTGAAAACAAAAGGGTCAATGAAAAATTTGACAAAGACTTGCGTAGTATAATAATAATTTCATGAAAATATTGTCAAAGGGAGACCCAAATAGAAGAAAGAAAGAAAGAAAGAAAACATAGAGGAATTTGAAGAAGTCAAATTAAGACTTGTTGAATGAAATTGAAATGAGAGGATCAATTAACCACCCTTATACTTTTCTTAGTTCGGTCCATTAAAACAAGCTTCACTTTTTGAAAACGATATTCAATTCAATGTACCTTATTTCAACCCTTCAATGACGACTTGATGTGATGAAATTGTTTTCAACTTTACAAAATTAACACGTTCAGTAGCAGTAGCGGACACAAGACAAGATAAACGGATGAAAGTTGGCATATTTACTCAAATAATTCAAAAATAACGTTTTTTGAATATAAGCAATAACATTTAAAAAAAAAAAAAAAATCAAAATGTGTGACTATCTTTCTGAGACAGAGGGAGTATAAGCAATAACGTTTTTTTTTTTAAAAAAAAATATGCAAGAAAACTATTTCCTCCGTTCTTGAATAAATATTCTACTTTAAAGAGGTTTAAAAGGGTGACATCTAAGAATATTTATAGCATGCATATACAAAAATACTCAAAACGATCTTAATGTTGAGTTTAACGGTAAAACATAAGAGTTGGTCTCTTGTAAAACGCGTTTTTTCTAATGGTTAGGAAAAACGTGTTTTTCAAAACCTCCAGAAGACTTTATATTGATATCTAAAAGGTGATATCTAGGACCCTTCTGGCTATCACTTTCAAAGGTTCTGACTATCAATCTCATATCCAGAAGGCTTTATATTGATATCCAGAACCCTTCTGGTTATCACTTTCAAAGGTTCTGGCTATCAAAGGTTCTGAACTTCTGGCTATCAATCTCATATCCAGAAGCCTTTATATTGATATCCATGACCCATCTGGCGATCACTTTCAAAGGTTTTGACTATCAATCTCATATCCAGAAGCCTTATATTGATATCCAGAACCGTTGAGAAGTTCTAATTATTTACAAAAATGACCCTTGTGGCTATCAATTTTAAAGGTTCTCGCTATCAATATCATATATAGAAGATTTTATAATTATATCTAGAACAGTTGAGAAGTTCTGATTATTTAGAAAAATGCCACCCTGTTTTTTTTTAAAACACGTTTTTCCCAAGATTTTGCAAAAACATAAACAAGACGATTAGCAAAGAGACTTAAACAAATTCACCAAAAATTGATATTTAGATATATTTTTTTCAAAAATATATATTCATCTAGGGTCGGAAATATCAATTGAGAAAAAACATAAAAACTTTATACTTTATGTATTGAAAATGACTTTTCTAGTAAAAAAAATAAAAATAAACAAATGTGTACACAAATTAAGACTCTATATATGAAACGGGTATTTATCCGTAATAAAAATGAAAATGTACACCTCATACATCTGACTTTAACCTTCAATCATGCCATAAATTTGATAATATAAGCCATGCAATAATATAAGACCTACTCGTAGCTAAATAATACTGGATTTTCCTCACCTAATTTTCATGGACCAAACTGCCCATAAATTTTCTCAAGAATAATACTAGGGGCACAAAAAAGTCACAAAATCCTAGGTGTAATGATTTTATTGGCGCTTTTAATTAGAGTGTGGCGGTTTCATTATCGATTCAACCAATAAAATATCACCACCTCATGTTGTGAGCATGATTTTGTGCCCCTAGCATTGCTCTTTTCTCAATAGTATAAATATAAAAAGAAGAAGTCTTGAGACGGTCTCACACGGTATTGATGAAAAAAGAAATGAGTTTACCCCGCCCCGCATATAAAAGGCAAACCATTTTTTCTTTCAATAAGACCGTCTCATGTATGAGTCCGTACCACACAAATTTTCGTTATATAAAAATCATGTTAATTATTAAGTCAAATGAAATACTTTTTCTGTCTCATAATAACTGTCATTTTTTTTACGGGAGTAGTAATTATACTGAGCGTGTAATTTTCTTTATGTCCTATATGCTTTCGAGAAAGACCAAAGATATAGGCATAAAATAAAGTCATGAAATCTTGATCACAAAATGAAGTGACAATATTTTATTGGTTGTATCAATAATGGACCCGCCACACTCTAATTTTAAACACTAATAACATCATTACTCTTAGAATTTTGTGAGCAAGTTTTTATGATTTTTTTGTTCCCCTAGTATTATTATAAGAGAAAAGTGAAAAAAGAAAAAAAAAAAAAAAAGAAACAGGGATATTACCCACTATGATCCATTCTCCTAAACAGTGGAGTAGTATGTTAAATGGAGAATCAAGGGACAGAATAATGCAATGTGAGAAAAGACAAGGGTAATATTGTCTTATAAATAAATAAAAATGAATTTCACCCCTCGTTGACCCTTAAAATTCCATTGGCGGCCCCTACGCCGTTGGTCTTGCCAAACAAACACCCTCTCTCTCTCTCATCAATTTCACTTTCTCTCTCTAACTTGTTGGTGGCATTAAAAAGAGAACACACCACTATCAAACTAGTACTACTAATAACAAACATAATAACCAAAGAAGATAAGAAAGAAGCAGCTGAAGAGCTCAAAAGGCTGCTCCCCTCCCTCTCTCTCTCTCATCTCACTTTCTCTCTCTAGAAAGTACTATTTCAATTCCTAGCGCCATGGAAGGAGACCTCATAATCAGCTGGCTCAAACCCATCTTCATCTCCTTAACAATCATCTTCATCATCTTCAAAATCTTTGTTTTGCTATGGTGGAAACCAAGAAAAATTGAACAACATTTTGCCAAACAAGGCATTAGAGGCCCTCCTTATAAGTTCTTCATTGGCAATGCTAAAGAACTTGTTAGCCTTATGTTGAAGGCTTCTTCTCAACCCATGCCTTTCTCTCACAATATTCTACCTAGAGTTCTCTCTTTTTACCATCATTGGAAGAAAATCTATGGTAACCTCCCTCCTCTATCAATCAGTGTCAGTTTCAGTATCAGTATCAGTTCTAGTGCCTAATTTTTTCCTTGGTTTTTCAAGATAAGGGTTGTTATTATTTTGTTTATGACTATTAAGGGTTTGACATTTCTTGTTTTAATCAATTGAACTTTTGAAAATTTGGGTTCCAAAATCATAGGGTGGTTATGTTTTCTTAATTTTATATTTTTCTAAGTGGGTTTTCCTAATATATTTTTGTGGTATATATATATATATATATATAGTCATGTTTCTTGACACTATAGAAAATCATTTTTTTGACCCTTTCAAGTTTTAGAATTATATGGGAATACTATTACACTAATGGATAAAAATGGTGATTTTCAGGTGGTTGATCCCATAGAATTGTACAAAGTTTTTGTTGGTGTCTACTTCATCTCATGTGATGATGTTTCTTTAGCAATTTTGCCTACTTTCTAACATTCTTGACTTTAGCTCTTTAGGCCTTTTCCTCATTTTGGCTTTCTTGATCTTCAACCAAAATTCTCACACCCCACACACACACACACACTTTTCACTCCATTACCCTTGTCTTCTTTTGACTTCATTAATCAATTTTGATCACAATTACTAACTCAGATTAATTTCTGCTAAAACAAATAGTTCATACTCCACTATATTTTAATTTGAATTTCATGAATGGTCCCTAGAGTTATGATTAGCTATTTCTGTATCTTTTATGTCTTTATGGTTAGTTTTTTTTTAGATTTTTGTGGAACCATGACCTTTATGATAATGAACTTGTATCTGTTTGGTAGTGGCCATACTTCTTGACTTGTCTTCTTTTCGTTCCCCTCTCTTATTGTATAGTCCCTACTCACTATCCTTGTTCTCTCAATTTTGTGGCTCCTCTTGCTTTTTTTCTTTAATCCTCTTTTTGCTAACTCCATGATATTTCATCTTCAACCATTCTTTTATTTGTCATATCATTTTTTCAATTTTTGTTAACGCGCAATGTTTTGATGTACGACAGGTCCGACATTTATAATATGGTTCGGCCCGACCCACCGTCTCACTGTGGCCGATCCCGACCTCATCAGAGAGATTTTCAGCTCAAAAGCTGAATTCTATGAGAAAAATGAGGCTCACCCTCTTATCAAACAACTTGAAGGTGATGGCCTTTTAAGTCTCAAAGGTGAAAAATGGGCTCTTCATAGGAAAATCATCACTCCTACTTTCCACATGGAAAATCTCAAAGTAAGTCTACCAAACAATAACGTGAAATTAAATTCTTACAAAAAATAATTTATTGCAATTTTTAGTAAGTGGAATTATGGGTATTTATTGGTTTATCGATCATTGATTTTTTTTTAACTTTTTGTAGTTATTGATACCGGCGGCGTCTCGGGGTGTGGTCGGAATGTTGGATAAATGGTTAGACATGTCAAATTCCGGCGATGAAGAGGTGGAAATTGAGGTATCTCAATGGTTCCAAACTTTGACGGAAGACATTGTAACGCGGACAGCATTTGGTAATAGCTATGAAGATGGTAAAGCTATTTTCCAATTACAAGCTAAACAAATGGTGATCGCGTCTGAAGCCTTACAAAAAGTATTCCCCGGTTATAGGTACGTAATAGACAAAAATTTGTGTGAGACAGTCTCATACGTGTTTTGTTGAAAGAGGAAATGGTTTGCCTTTTACGAACAGGGCGGGGCAAGCTCATTTCCTCTCTCATCTCATCAAGACCTGTCTTACAAAATACTAGTACCTCATAATAATATTATACCATTCCATTTTAGTACTGATAAATAAAAAAAAAAATTAATAGAATTCTTGAATCAGATTCATGCCTACAAAGAGGAACCGGGAATCTTGGAAATTGGAGAAGGAAATTAAGAAATCATTAATGAAGGTAATTGAGAGGAGAAGGGAGAATTGGGAGGAGGAAAGGGAAGAAATGCTTGGAAATGGGCCCAAGGATTTGCTTGGGCTTATGATTCAGGCGAGTACGAAATCGGCGCCGGAATCGAACTCCGTTCCGTCGTCGGTGATCACCGTTCGGGATATTGCTGAGGAATGCAAGAGCTTTTTCTTCGCCGGCGAACAAACGACCTCGAACTTGCTGACGTGGACGACCGTTCTGCTAGCTATGCACCCACAGTGGCAGGTGCTGGCACGTGACGAGGTGCTCAAGGTGTGCGGACCACGTGACATCCCCACCAAAGATGATGTTGCCAAGCTTAAGACGGTAATGCCCTTTAAATATTATGTTTTGTCTTTTACCTCTTTGTTGATTCCTAAAAGTACACAAACACCCCCCAAACTACTTGATTTTGTCTAGTGATTAGTTGTACATTTGCATGTGGAGGGTACACTTTTTGCCTTTTCAAGTTACACCCCCTCTCATTCCAAAATTAATAAATATTAAGTAGCTTTGATTTAGTTTGGGTGGAAAGTTGTTTAATTCTTGTCATGTCATCTTATTTGCAGTTGTCTATGATTCTGAACGAGACCCTTCGTTTGTACCCTCCTATTGTGGCGTCGATTAGACGAGCAAAAGCTGATGTGGAATTAGGAGGATATAAGGTCCCACGTGGGACCGAGCTCTTAATACCAATCTTGGCTGTTCATCATGATCAAGCAATTTGGGGAAACGATGCTAACGAATTCAATCCTGCTCGATTTTCAGATGGAGTAGCTCGGGCTGCGAAGCATCCCATTGCGTTCATGCCCTTTGGATTTGGGGTTCGTACTTGTATCGGGCAAAATCTAGCACTATTACAAGCAAAATTGACAATTGCACTCATTTTACAACGATTTTCTTTTCGTCCATCTCCACGATATCAACATGCACCAACGGTGTTAATGCTTCTTTATCCACAATATGGTGCGCCAATCATGTTCCAACGTTTGCCCGATACTAGAGATAATCAAGATCAAGGGTTATAAATTTTCCAAGAAAAAGCCTTGAAATACATATCCCCTATGTGCAAGTGCATCTATGCTTCCTACAAAAAAAAAAAAAATTAGAAAATTAGGAGGTAATATTATGTTGTATTCCTTGCCACTATATTAGTTTACCAAAATAGCTATACTAACCCCCTAGTATCCATGCCATGTACTCTCCAAACATTGTTGGATTTTTGGCATGTAACCAACCGTTAGTTAGTTGCTAATAGTGTGAGCTCTCTCCATATGTACCTAATGTATATTTTGCTCATTCTAACACAGTTTTGTAATATCATATCTTCATGATTTGTGAAATGGTATATCTTTATTTATTTATTTAAGTACACTAGCTCGTTGTCGTTAGTTCTCTCTCTCTGTCCCACCGGTCTTACTCTCTTTATGTACGCACACGCGCTCATATTAGTAAAACAAAATATGAATCGAACTTAACTTCAATTAATCTCGATCCTTGAAAGACATTAGCCTAGGTTTTAAGTAAAGTTGCCAAATTTTGCGGATCATAGGGGGTTTATTAGAATTGTTTAATTGTTGCTAGAAAGAGAGAAAAATATATAGAAATTGGACCCCCAAGAATTTTATGTGTAATTGAATGAAATTGAAAATGCAGCTACCAATGTACAAAGCTGTCTACATTGAAGTTTGATGAAGCTGTTAATGGTTGGGAATTTTTTTTTTTTTTTTTTTTATGATGGATACCACTTGAGATTGCAAATTAAACCAAACATTACTTCTTCTCTTTTAATTTTGTTGTCATTGGACCATTCCCCATTAATTGTCTACTACTTCAACTAAGCAGCCTTGTACCATGACAATAATACCCTTGCCATTGAAATGACAATATTACCCTTGGCACGAATATGAAGATGAATAATTTTAGTTTAAGCAACTAAAAACCTTAGTCTGAGACAAACAATTATGTTGATTGATTCACTTGTGGATTTGGCTTGGCCTTAATTATTTGATCAACTTGAATAAATCATAATCATGGTAGGTATAAGGTAAATTAGTTGATTGCATTGCCAGTTGGCTCAGCTTTCTTCTAATCCTGACCAAATCATTTTAATTCATATTATATACTCTCTCTGTCCTTAAATGAGTGTTCATTTTCAAAAAATCTTTGTCCCAAAATGAGTGTCTTTTTTTAACATAACTTTGTCCCTAAATGTTTTTTTTCGAAATTTTTTTCACCAGTTTCTTTATACGTGCAAAACTAAATGTTTGGAAAGGAGATTACAAGATTATATGTGAATCTTTGCTAGCAAATTGTACATAAAGTTGAGATTTTCAGTGTCCCTTAAAATGAAATTTGGACACTCATTTAGGAACAAAGGTAGTAGTTTAAATTGGTTTATTTATTTATACAACCAAGATTTAACCATCCATCCATATCAAGAACAAGGGTACACCCAAAAATCATCATACATTATGTTAATACGAATATAAAAAAGCATAGTACAATTGAAAAGCCCAAGACATATGATATGTTCTTTTAAAGCAAAGCTAACTGTAATCCTACATGCAAATGCTAATTTTATACTATTATATTAATTCTCTTTTCTGGGGTTTAGGGCTTTTAGTTGTTTAGTACTAGTGAGAAGCACTTAAGATTTGAAAGAACTTATGATCAACCATTTCATTTTCATTTTCATTTATTTATTTGCACTATTATTGTCTCATAATAATAATAAGTGTCACAATTACAATTGACTTGTCAAATTATATAAGAGATGTTATTTACTTGTTTGTTTATTGTTTGTGCTTTGATAATGTTACACTAAAATTATTCCATTTTTTATATAGAAAAATGCAATACTCCTTCCGCTTCAAGTTAGTGTGAACCAAAAAATTGGGCACACAAATTAAAGAAAAGTAGGAGACATAAATAGTAGAAGAAGGTGTTTGTGAGTATGACAAATTAAATAAGAGAGAGAATGCGTGGGAGGAATAGTAAGTTGATTGGTGTTATGAGTGTAAAAGTAAAGTAGAAGAGATAATGAGTGGGATGAATAGTAAATATTCTTTGCTATTTTGGGCAGTTCACACTAAACTGAGACGGACGAAAAAATGAAATAAGTTCACACTTGCCTGCAACAGATGAAACATAGGGAGTACTTAATTTTTTTTATTTTTCTAGAGACATAAAAAGGAAAAGAAAACATTTATTATAATGAAACAGATGAAGATGAAGTAAATTACTTTTTGGGATCTTCTCATGCTCTTAATTTGCTGGTCCCCAAGAAGAAAGCATGTGCATGTTTGAGTTAATCTCCTCAATTTTGATGTTATTTTGCTTTTGTTAAAGGAATCAAAGCATGCTGTAATGCATGTGATCACTTCCATAATTACCTTATAAACCCTAATTTTTAATTCCATTTATCTACATTTTAGTAGTACTATTTACATGCCATATCATATACACCTTGGCACATTAATGCTATAGTGTAAACAAGTTTGTTCTTCCTAATCACGATATATTAATATCAAATTATATCTTTCACGTAGAGAGAATCACAGCTATTAACATTATATTATGTTATTATTACGCAACTAATCTGCACACCGATTAATATCGCAAATAAATAATCTTTCACTTGTGTATTAATAAATGATGTTGTAAGAACTAGGTTGCCTAATCAACTATAAATTGATTTCATTCCACGCTACTTGCTGTACATATAAAAATTTAAATGTGACGCTGGTAGAAGGTTGGGAAAACTCATTATATAATGCTTTGTTTAACGCGGCGGTTCCTTTGATTAGCAATAATCGAGATCCTAATCTTAGTGTTTTGGTATTAACTAATGTTAAAGGCTTCGGCAACCTTGTGCTTTGTCCTCTGCACGCTTCTGCATAACATCTAAGCAATGTCGCTTGGAAATTGCTAAAAGACAAACTTAACATTCCAAATCAAATATCTAAATGCGAAACATCTTCATCGAGGGTTAAAATTAAATATCGGTAGTTGTGTCCAGCAGCACAGTATGCAAGTACAAAAATACTGTAGAATGGAAGCAACCTCGCAATAAAGTTCTGGAAAATTAGCATAACCCAAGACTCTTGTATTTCAAATTTTCTAAAATTAAAATATATTTACTTCTGTTTAAAAGCCCGAATTCCTTTAAAACGTTACATGCTTTTTGCATTCAAGCCTGTAAACATTTGAGCTTAATTTCACTACATAACAATTTGGATGTTGACCATCTGATTTGATATTAAAAATATAATTTTATCTTAATTTTTCAGTATAAGTTATCGATGTGATTATAAATCATTTTTTTACCGATAAATATCGTAATTTTTGTCATCACACAATATAAATTCCAATCCTCTACGTGTAGGTTTTGGGGGAAATTAGTTTTTCCATAAATTATAAAAAGTTTACTTTTTAATATTAGTATTACCCTTAAATTTTAAACCCTAAACCTTAAATCCTAAACCCTATAAAAATATGATTTTGTATCACTTGTAAAAAACTAATTTCCCCCAAATTTTTCCGATCCTTTCACCCCTGACTACTAACTACTAGTAGCCAACAACTAACCATTCCAAATAAAGAGATTCATGTGAATAAAAAGTGAGGAACTTTTGAATTACTTTTGGACCATCTGATTGATAAGTTATGATGAAAGAATCCTAAAAATCAAATGATCAAGAATGAATATGTATCAAGAAGAATAAGACAAAGCAAGTAAAATCTAGATTCTACACACCAAAATTTCCAACTCATTGGGCCAGTGGCGGAGCAAGAAAATTTTGTCAACGGGGGCAAAAATTGCACAACATAAATATTTTAACTATATGTTAGTCAATGGGGGCAAAAAAAAATTCTAGTGTATTAGTATTTGTATCTTAAAGGGAGCAAATTTCAACAAATTGCACTAAACTCCAAAAATATTGTAAATTTTGCACTAGTAAATTTTTATTTTTTAAAAACCAATGGGGGCAATTGCCCCTTTAGCTTGCATGTAGCTCCGCCTCTGCATTGGGCCACTTAACTAGAATTTGAATTATTTTATTTTTTTTTTCCTTTCCCATATCCCTAGTAAATGCTTAAGAGATCTATGGTTGTGGCATTAGAAAAGATGCTTAAATTAATCAAAAATGTCTCCTATTGATGCACCAATGCCATAAGAATTGAGCTGGCTAATGTCTGCCCTTGATTAATGGGACTTTGTCTTGTGACCAAAGATGGTAAGGAGTCTTCTTTATATGATTGGTCATTCCATTTTCTTTATTTTCATATATACCCCCAATATATATAAATTTATGCCTTTTTTTTTTTTTTTAATAATCCCATATCTCACCTTCCATATGATTACTTTTCAATTATGTATTGACATATTTAGGTGTCTTGGCTGGCTCTTTATCATACTTATCCTTGTCTTACTACCCAACGAGCCCTAAAAATGGAAAAAAAATGTAAATGCAAACACAATTGGTTAGAAAATTATAAGGTAATCCATGTAAATATAACTTACAAATAAAAGAGTTTTTAAATAATTTGACAAATCAATTACAATAATTATTATGTGATTGAATAAGAAAAGAAATAAGAAAGTAATAATCATTTCTTGTTAGGATCCTTGCCTAGATTAAAATAGCATGGTCTATAATGGTTTCAATTTTGTATCAACACTAAGATATTAGTTTTCATGTGTGACTGCCCATTGCCTTTTTTTTTTCTTTTTTTTTTTTTGCCCAATTAAGGCATGTGAGATTGTTGAGAATAGCATTTTTGATGGGAACTACAACTAGCATGATGCCCATAGATGCAAATGCAATGTACCTTTAAATTGAACATTAAATTGATCAACTAGAGTAGTAATGCATAGATTTTAAATGTGACAACCAATGCTAGAAAATGATGTATGGCTCAATATATGAAAGGTATATATATAGTACTACACCTCTCTAACATGGCTAAGCATGTCACATGTTAACATGTGGATGTACTGTACATAATAGGATGGGACCAAAAATCTTTTTATGAAAATGATTTTAGATAATTAATCTTTGTCTTAATTAATCTTCTTTGTGAAATATTTATTTGACAAAAACATGATCATTATTGTGTTCCTTAGTTTGAAAATGATGATTGCCACATTATAAGGTGATAGTTTGCTATTAACCAAACATAGTAGTAGTATGTTAACTTCATAATGGATTATTCCCTTGAAAAGGATAGGTATCTATAGAAAGAATCACAGTTAGTCAAGCAATGATCAAAAAGTCTAAGAGGGTTTGATTGATTTTTAGGTTTATGAAATTTTAATTTTTCTTGTAAAAGAAAACAATCAACAACCTCAAAACAGCGACACATTTCTTGAGTGATTGCTCGTTTAGATCATATTTTGTTGGTTTATCTCGTCTTCATTTCTCACACAGAACGAAATTGACGACAACTAGGGCCGGCCATAAGGGTAGGCGAAGGAAGCCGCAAAATTTACGCATTTTAAATGCCTCAAATTTCTTAACTTATCTTTATAATAGGTGTTGGATTATTGTTATACGAGATTAACTTGTATTAGTGGAAAGGTTGAGAGTGTTAAGGTTTATTGTTACAAACAACCCAAGTTTGAATCTTGGCCTTCTTTATTTCTTTCTTCCTTCAACATTTGCTTAGAGTTTTGTTTGAGTTTTTTTGTTAATATATATTTAAAGAAAAAACATTGATTAGGATTTCTTTATCCAACATTTTTAAAAACAGAAAAATAAAAATAAGCTTCATCGTTGCAACATTTATTTAAATATTGAAGCTTAAAAATTGAGAGCTCTATATAAATAGTTGACTTCGGGCTCCATATTTCACAAAACCGGTCCTAACTACAACCCATTGATCATAAACCAACACATCAATATATGTATGATTCTAAACTTTGCATATTCACAAAAAAAAAATAGTAGAAATGTTTGTTAAGAAAGAATGTATGAATTTGAAGAAGAGATAAATCTTTGATTGTTGGGATACAAAAGAGAATTATGATTTTGTACATACATTTGGCAAGCATTATATATCAAAATCAATCACTCCCCCCCACCACTTCTCTCCCTCCCTCTCTCTTTCAAACAAAAAAAAAAAAGACATTAATGTGATTTGGAGGAGGCATGATCACATGGGAGCAACAAGCCAACAATCATGGAAGAAGCTAATAAGACAATGGCAGAGGATTTGGTGGAACCACATAAATGAACAACTTATTTGTTTTCCAAATACCTCTCTATCAATCCCTCTCATTATGTTGGAAAAAAAAGGATCCTTAATTTCATTTCAAAATTATAAATGAGATTATTTATTTATTTATTATTTATACTAATTTAGCCCATTTTTTGAATAGATATTTAATGGTACTATTCAAAATTATAAATCTTCCATTCTTATTCATCCGTCGTTAAATAAAAAAAAATAGTTTCATTGAAATTTTATTTCAAAAATAAATATTATAATAACACTAACAAATCAGCTGGAGTATTTATCATGAATGAGAGGATTAATTAAAAGGACATTTATAAAGAAAAAAAAAAAAAAAAACACCCACTTACTTACAGTGTGCCTGTCTATAAAAATAAAACATTTTGGTGCAGTTGAGTTAGGAATGACACCTGGATCCTTGTAGAGAAATGCAGGGACAAAAGTAACAACTCCATTGCCCCTTTTTGGGTACACAATTCTGCCATTTTTCCCTTTACTTTTGCAGGTTGTTCTTTTATTATGCAATTTTAGGATTTTTACTTTTTTTTTTTTTCCTAAAATCCTTAAGTCTTTCTTTGGGTGCAATGTACATACATTTTCCAATACACACAAAGAAGAAACAAATAAATTTTTTATTAATTAATTAATTGATAGTAATAAATAATTATTCGGTGGGCAAGTAAAGACCTTTATGGATATTCAGACAACGCATAGTGTTTTAATATTTATTAATTCCTCTGTCTCAAAATAAATATAAATATATACATAAAAAAATGGTTTTGATCAAAAAAAAAAAAAATTAATTAATATTCGTTTGGAATTCATTTGGGATGGAGGGAGTAACTTTTTGGTATAATAATTAATATAAAATAAACACCATTACATTTCCACCTATCTGTACTCTCTGGCAAAAAAATGGTATAATTAAGATGCATAAATTAAATGAAAAATTGAGCCCAATGTTGAAAAGAAAAACAGATTGTGGAATAGGTCGATGTGGGCCCATCATAGCTCATGACAATAAGAATGAATGGATGGATGTTCAGTGGGCTTGGATACCCTGAACATACAAGGAACAAATATTATCCAGCCCAGATGACCTGGGCCGAACTTGCCCTCATAATTATATGGGCCGTCTTTGGGCTGAGATTAAAGTTAAAGTGCAAGTATAACCGTACTTGGGAAAAAGACTTGGCTAATTTCACACAGCTCAAAGAAGAAATACCTTGACATTGTATTATAATCATCCGTCCCCAAATGATCTTCCCATTTTTTATTTTTTTTTGCCGGCAATAATTTGAAATTGATTTAATTATATTAATGAAACATCAACAATACTATCAATAACAACAAGTTTTAGATCTCCATTGGAATATTTAAATCAACCTAAAATTATTTCAAAAAGTTTGTTCATAGTAACAACGAAAAAAGAGGGAATATCATTTTGGACTGAGGGAGGAGGGAGCAAGTATATGAATGAACTCCTTTACAAGCTTTGCATTGATCTTCAAAACATTCTCTCTAACTATATATATATATATATATATATATATTACCTGATAGTGTCATTTGTGGTTTTTGATGGTCAAACACTTATGAAGTTTAATCAAATGTTAATTTCCATTTAATCATTCCATTTCCAATGAAAATCAAAAAAATTGTTCTCGATAAATCATTAAGTGATTTTTCGATAACAGTTTTTACAATTTTATTGGGATGATTAGTGTTTGGTCAAAGTTCACAAGTCTTGATCATCCGAAAACTAAATGAGACTATCTTTTCGGGACGGATGAAGTAACAAAAATTACAAGAAAAAGAATAGAGGAATTTGATGCTAAAGCCTATTTGCATGGACACAGAACATTGTACTTTCCCCTTGTTTAGCTCATGGACAATTCAAGCAAGAAATAATGCAAATAACAAAGAGAAACATTTTTATGCTAACTTTGAAATTAGTCAAATAAACTTACTTGTTGACTAAAGAACTTGTCCAAAAGAAAGAGGTCAAATGATCAGGCCAGCCAAGCCAATATCTGCTCCATTTAGGGGGGAGTCACCAACTGGTGCCTGAGATAAGATTATAAAGTTACAATTAAGAGCAGGATATATAACTACAAGTCATGGAATAGTTCATTCTTTCTGTTTATGCCTGAATAATATTTTTTTTTATGTTTTCTTAAAAAAAAAAAAAAAAAAAAACCAAGGAAGAAAGCTTGTTAAAGATTTAAGAGGTCAGTGTAGCTAAGTAGATCATACTCTCTGGTCATGAAATACTGTATATGTTTAATGATAGATTTGCCCATAATCGACGTGTAGAAAAAATTAACTTGGTTGACTTTCAACCAGAGTGCCAATTCAAACTGTGAAGATGAAAATAAGGTTGCAATCAAGACTTATCTCGTCCCGTGCGAAGAGAGGAATGAAGTTTCAGTAATAAATCATGGTATAGATTATACGCCATAAAACATCTTCATAAAAAAAAAAAAAAATAATGATGCCTTTGGTCTCCATGGTGCCTTGCATACTGCAACTAGAGATATGAAAGTGTTGGTACTATTACATGGAAACCAAGCACTCTTACATATTTACTAAATGATGCCTGTGGTCAATCCCAAAACAAGTAGTAATTACAATAGATACTTAAGGTATACTCCCTCCGTCCCAACACAAGTAGGACTAGAGGAGTGTGCACAATATTTAAGAAAAATTAGTGTATGTGTGGTAGAAAATGAAGAGAGGGAATGAGTAGGGTAAATAGTAGTGTTAGTTGAATAAATTGAGTGGTGGAAAATGAAAAGAGAGAATGGGTGGGGTAAATAGTAGTATTGGTTGAATAAATTGAGTGGTGGAAAATGAAGAGAGATAATAAGTGAGGTTGAAACATTTCCATTTTAGGCAGTCTCACTTTTGGTGGGACGGACCAAAAAGGAAAGAAGTCTCACTTCTGCTGGGACGGAGGGAGTATGGCATGATAAGCTGAATCTCATTTGCCCCATTTCTGACCCAACACTAGAACATTTATCATCGTGGGGACTCACCAGTCTAAGCAGCATTACACATCTTGGGGAGAAAGCAGGCATCAGCAAAGAGAATCACTGACACCAAAGAAATGACTCTCAAATCATTGGCCACATATCAGAGGCGCAAATACCTAACAATGCAATTTTTTGGGGACTCGCCTAGGATTCTTCTAAATAAGAATGCAGACATACAGAGCGCAAATGACCAGAAAAAGGCGTAAAGAATTACTCCCTCCGTCCCAAAATGATCTTCCCACTTATTGCCGTTGAGCAATTTTAATAGGTTGATTTACTTATACTAATGAAGATCAAAAACATGTAATTGATACACCATCAAGAATACTATCAATAACAAGTTTTGGATTTTCATTAGAATAATTAAATCAACCTAAAATTATTGCTCAAAGTTCATTCATGTTTATCACACAAAAAATGGGAAGATCGTTTTGGGACGGACGGAGTATTATATATGGATAAGCTGAGATTAAGGTTTAAAACAAAACCTGTTCAAATCAGAGGCGCCCTGTGGTAGCCACAAACCTACTCCAGCTTCAGCATAACATAGTTGAGGCTCACAGGAATCCCAGAATCAGATTGTGTTGTGACCAAGTATACTGATCATGCCAAATGTACAACATAAGCTGTTAAAATAGTGGCTAATGTGATGCTTCTAGTACCCCATTGTCCACGCCAAGAAAAAGGTGGCACACCTCATCATCGCCTTTAGGGAATCAGAAGGTGTACAAGCCTCCTACATTGGCCCTGGAAAATGCAGGGGAAGCATCAATAATTAAAAAAAAAAAAAAAATCTTATGCTCCAAACGATATGGACTGACAAGCTATGTTGAAACAGATGATAAATAGTACTCGTATGAATTCACAGAGCAGCAGCAGATTTCCCAGAATTTGGGATTTTAGCAAAGAGTACTTATATGAGCTCCATGTAATTGGAAAAAAAAAAAAAAAAAAAACAAAAAATAAAATAAAATAAAATAATAAAGATAGAGATAGAGGGGGAGGGAGAGGGAGAGGGAGAGGAGAGATGAAGGGGAACCTACGGAACGAGAGAATTTCACCACATAAATACACTATAACATCTTTTACAACAAAAAGCTTGTTATCTTGAGTAGCAAACTGTGGTTATTTGACTGTACACGCAACCAGTTTTTGCAAAATTTTGAACGACTAGTCGTGTACTGCCTCCGTCCCTAAATGAATAATGTCCAATAAATGTTCAAATTTGTTCTAGATTTAAGAGTAAATTTGAACAATTTTTGGACATCCATTTTGGGACAGGGAGTAACATTTTTCACGATAAAGGTCTGCAGCAGTTAATTCGCATAAATAACAAAGAGGAAAAAGAGAAACATTTTCTGCAAAGGACGAGATAAATACAGAAAAATGACTTTGCAATCATACATCGATTTATCCAAGTTTGCAGTACATTCATTTCCAAGGGCCAATATATTCAATATTCAGAAAAATCAACAGAAGACAACATTTAATCATGCTCTTTACAACGATGTGAGGCCACTAAACAAAGGTAATCTCCATTGTATTACTATATAAAGTTGTAAAATGTCAAAAAGTAAGGAAAGAGATATCAAGGGTTTTCCTGTCATCTATGAGGAGTGGCACTGGAAACTAAGTTTCTTATTTCCATCAAATGCTCATCATTTGATATATGGAGTGACATACGAAGTTCTGTCACCAATGTTTCTTTCTCCCAACTTAAGGGTCCTGATGCATGCAATACCTCCATGGTACAACGGTAGGCATGCAACTCTAGTCTATGGATTTCCGCCTCCAATTCCTCACTAGTGGGAAGGTGAGGACTCTCACTCTCATATTCCACTTGACAAACAGACTCGGCATCACTATAACCTCCGGTATCTTCAACAGGATCATATTGAAAAGGGGATTCGTAGAGATTATAGCTAGCAATGCTACAACTACCAACAGAACTAGTAACACTATCAGAATCATTAGGTTTTAAACGTATAATATTTGAACACCCAAATGCGCCGTTTGATTTCTCCCTTTCCGGGTTCTTTTCAGATAAGCGAGTTGCTTTGTTTACAAAAGAAATGTGCATGTGATTCTCACCCAGCATTTCTCTAGTAATAGCAACAGCGTCTACCTTATTGGGCGATGTAGCAAGAACTTGATGACGCCTACCCTCTTTTTCAGCCGCTTTGTACTTCTTGGCAGTACCTTTTTTCGCTTCAGCTTGAGAGTAATAGTCTGGTGAACCTCTCTTCAGAGTTCTAGAGGACACAATACGGGATTCCTGCAGATTGTTACCATCCTGAGCAGCAACACAGGGATCTCTTAAGCGGAAAATCAATTTAGCATGCTTTCTCTTAACTTGAGAGCTTGTATCTTGATCGTACTTCGAAGCTGAAAGCTCATTGCATTTCACATCTTCAATGTTATTAGAAACCTGTGAGGATAAGAAACATAATGGATCAATAAAAAGAATGTAAACGTAGAAATGATTTGAAATGCGTTGCCCATTGTAATTTCAAGATGTCTAACAAATGGATGCTAAAGATCCAAATATTGCTCTACCATCACCAAACAGAGGTGATGCGTTCAACAGCATATATATCAGATAAACCAAAATGCTATAAATTTTGGAGATGAGAAACCATGAGACGGGGACTCCTATCCACTCTAGTCCACCTTTCATTATCTAAACCATGGTAATCTACAATTAGATAAGTATGTTAAACATAAGGAAAAAAATAAAAAGAAATCACCTTTCCAATCACAATCCATTCATCATCCTGCCAAGATTGGCGGACTCGCATACCAGATTTGCTCACTTGACATTCTTGGGAGGAACCAACTAATCTAACCAGAAATTTGTTCCAATCCAAAGCCTTAGACACCTTTGCCATCTTCCAGGAAAGATTGTGAAACACCTCCACCACATCACCAGAAGTCCAATCTTCAGAAAGTTCCAAGGGAGGAGGAGAAGGCCTAATCGACTTCCTCGACACACGTTCCACAACTGCCTTATCAGCAACACCTGGATACATTTCATATTTAACCATATAGTTGTGCCCATTACCAGAGATAATCTCAGCACAACGCCAGGAACCATATGGCACGTCGCTATTGGTCAAAACCTCAACTATACTCCCCTTCTTGTATCTCATGATTGCTAGTTTTTATTCCAAATCTTAACTTCCAAAGCTGTTATTCAAATCAAAAGGAAAAACAAGCAGACGTAAGGTCGAAAGTGCAATCAAGAAACCAGCTATCGTAAAAACAAATGACAACGACATTATCACCACCGCTTGTTAATTGTAGTTGCAAGAATAAGCAAATTTACATACATATGAAACACAAAAATCATACATATTTCTTTACAAATTCTTACCACAAGAATTACAAACTTTTCAACAGAAAAGCCAATTAGTTACCAATCTCACTTGAAAAACAGATTCAAAAGAACAATTTACCAACATAAACCTACATATGTTACATACAGCGGTTCAGATGTTACAAAAATTGTATTAAATATTGACAATGGCAAAAACAACAAGCAACATTGCAGAGATAAACCTAATACTCAATCAACGAACAAACTTATTTGGTTAAAAGCGAAAAAATAGAGATTAACAGCTAATAATCTGCCGACAAACCATAAAACTGCCGATTACAAAAAAAAAAAAAAACATTACGCAGTAAATATCTCTATAAACAAAAATCAAAAAAATCTTACATCGGAACGATACAAACATTGCTATGATTTCAACAAGTATACATTCAAAATTTAAATTCTGTAACGGTATGCCAAACAACACTAGTTGAATTCAAATAATCGGCTGGAAAAAAAAAAAAAAAAAAAAAAAAAACTTGAAAATCTAAAAACTGATTGAATTCAGGAAAATCGCTCACCTATGTCAGAGATTTTCGACCGAGTGAAAGATGAAGAGAGGTTTGGTTTGCTATCAATTCGTGCGAAATTTAGTTTTGGAGTGTTTTTTATTTTGGTGTTTATGTGAAATATTTATGATTGTTGAGAAAAAAAAATGGAAAAAAAGCTTAATAAACAACCGAAAATATTAGGGCGTGCATTGGTGAACCTGATTTAGATTTGCTGCAACCAAAGTTTATTCCACCAAACTATCAACGGCTCGATTTTATTTATTTGTTATATTATTTTGATGGATCAGATGTTTTTATCTTGAGCTGAGCAATGCGATCTAACGCGCCCGATGCTCGCCGGTCTAGAATCAATGCGATCTAACGCGCCCGAACCGGACCTGAACTCTGGAGGCCTAACCGACAAGGAACGCGGGCTAGTAAGCCCGAGAGGTTTTATCTCCTGATGAATATGCCCGAGTTGACTCTGCCTCCCGTCATCCTGAGGAGCCCGTAGTGCCCAGCTGGCACAAACGTACGCGAGGCGTCACCTAACCGTACCTGACACACCATAACGGTTGGTGATGGAACCATGCTTCCCTGACAGACACGCCACCTTCCCAGCCACTCTCCTGACCGATCCACTGGGGACTCGCCACGTGTCCCCCCAGTACCGGGGTGGTTAGTACCTTGTGCAGGTTTCTTTCCCTTGGTCATATATATACCCCTTTTCGCCCCATGAGAGGGTATGTGCTCTATCCTATTCACACACACAAGGTCTTCATTGAACCTTCTTCCTAGGTTTTCCTCAGAGATCTTACTCTCACACCCGAGGGCCTAAGCCGGATTCCAACCCGGCCTTGGTCTTAACGGTGTTCTTGTTTGTGTTGTGATCAGGATCAAGAGACAGCAAAGTTGGAGTTCTATCTCCGTGACCCCAGAAATCTAGGGCGTCATCAGTGGTTCCATTGCCGGGAATCGAAAATCTTCCTAGTGCAATCTTCTGAGTTCTTTCGAATTCCAGTCTAGTCTGACTCGACAAAACCATTCTTTTGTTTCTACGGTTCTAAAATACACTCGACATTCCAAATATTTACAATGACTGGGAAAGAAATCTTGAACCCAAATGCTAGCCCATCGAAACAAGCGCCTCAAGGATCCATCTTTGCCAGATTGGGAGACAAGGCGCTAGTGCTGCTCGGGAACTCCCTCTCAGAAAGCAAGAAGAGAGGCGGATCTGAGAGATCGTATCGAAACATCAAAAGCACGCAAGGTACAGAAAATCCCCGTCACTCCCTCACCCCTGAGCAGATTCAAAAGAAATCCAGCTCCTGAAAGACAGGCAGGATCTAGTAGCGGAAGGGCTTCAGTTAAACCTGGCCCTGGAAGAGCTATTTAATGCCGAGGCTGACACGGCAATCCCTCTTAAAGATCAAAAACTCATGGTTCTAAAAGCATAGCCAGCAGGGTGGAGGGAAAGAAGAAAAGAACGATCGTTGTGGAAGACGACGATGAAGAAGGAGAAGAAGGGGGAGAAGGAGTGAAGAAGGAGAGTCTC
>JAOWBW010002019.1:61925-142436 GCA_026119855.1 Campanula takesimana
TTTCCCTTTTGGGTTTCAACCTAAGCGAGCCTTTTTTATTTCAACCTAGCGAGCCTTTTTTTATATATTTGTACATGAAATATTGGGCAAGACGAGCCCCTAGTTTGCTTCGCCTCTCTCGATTTGCGAGGTAGCCTCTTTATAGTTCAAGCGGCCTTTTGCTGGCGGCGGCATCCTAGCCCCTTGATTTATACGGTAGAGCTCCATCGGATTATCACTTGGCACCTATTAATGGCATGACAAACTTCGTGCATTTCTTTTATATTTGTGATGGAATACGGACAGCCCCGGTGTATCGGCATGTAGTACTTATGAAGGGAACAAACAACCCCTTAAATTGTGGCAGCATGGATGTCTATTTGATGATGAGCAACCGCAGTCCATTTCTTTGTCATGGCCGTATGGAAAAGGGGTCTAATGTGGGATGAGAGGCGTATGATGATAGTGTATGGGAGAAGGTGTATATAGAGAGTGTACATGAAGTGTGTACAAGGGGTGAGTGTATAGAGAGAGTGTATGGGGGTAGAATGTAGAGAGAAGAGAAAGTGATTTGTTCATCCCAATTGGTCAAAGCATTTGTTATCTTGAGACTAATTGTGTATTTAGTCATGTGAATGGTTTATGGGTCGTTTACCTTTTAATGAGTCGTCATTAATGAGTAAGATTAAGATTAATTCATCATATAAGATATAGCAATCAAGTGAAGATGGTGATAAGACAATTTTCATGGAATTGATTTATGCAAGATTATGTCTCAAGTCTAGAGAGAAAATAAATAAAGACTCTTTTATTATTTGAAAGAAAAACGACTAATCCGGGGTGGACTTTTACTAAAGAAACAAAAATAGTCCAATGTGGACTTTTGACTAAAGACACTCTAGAACCTACGAAGACTGAATGACCCTTTTTATTTATTATTTAAAAGGTAGCCCCAGTTTGCTCTTTCTTGTTTGGACTTTCCTCACGCCCATGCATTCCTATCGCGGGTGATGGCTCCGCTATCAATGAGGCTTTGGATCTTCCTTTTCAATTGGAGGCAGCATTCAGTGTCATGCCCAATGTACTGGTGGTATTTGCAGTATTTGGAGGGATCCAAGTCTGGTCTTACCCTGTTTGGTTTATAGTTGAGTAGAGGAGCCAACTTGCCGGCTCGAACCAAACCTTTGAAGAATTTGGCTAACGGCATACCTAAGTCGTCGAATTCGCGCTCGTCCTTCTTTCACGAACTGTCTTTGAGGGTGATTTAGGTACCGGTACCCCTTGTTGATGAGTAGTCATAGGATGCATCCCGACGGGGAAAGTCTGTGGCGGCCCGTACATTTGAGGAGCGTACGGGTGTTGACATTGAGCAAGAGGGAGAACTCGGCTGAGGTAATCATAAACGCCACGAATGTCAGACAAATGGCGCCTCTCGATATTCTTAGGGTCTTATGCATCTCCTTCTGAAAGTGTGTTGCTTGCTCGTTGAGAATGGCCTTAAAGTGGATTTCTTGTTCATCGAGGATGGCTTCGAAGTGGGATGCTTGCTTACTGAGAGCAGTACCGGTGTAGAGGATTGTCTCGGGATCTTGGGTAGCAGCTTTAGTTGCAACTTCGATGTTCTTTGCAGCCGACATGATGCAGAACTCTAGTCATGAAAGAATTAAGCCTCTTAGTTGAATTAAATTAGATTCGTATTTAATGATAAGGCATCGTTATAAAATCATTTTTGGAAAAGAGTCGGTCTCCACATTTTTGAAATGCATTTTGGTAAAAAATTGAAAGTTTGACCGGGCCGAAGTTGCCTACGTTCCCCTTATCATGAGGGAGAGGTCCCACACAATAAGAGGCTCAGGTCGCCGTAGTTCGAATCAAGTTAGACTTTTAAAAAGAGGTGAGAGATGACCATAGGGGTCAAAAAGGGAGATGACTCGGTCTTTAGTCAAGCATGGGTGAGGAAGACCTATAGGAATCGGGTAAGGTTTGACTTAAGGTTTGACCTAAGGTTTGAGACAAGAAATGGTTTCAAGCTAGGATGCGACGATAATGGTGGGTTGACCTAGATGGGTAAAGGATAGGTCGACCTAAATGAGAAGGTTGGATTGACCTATATGGTGAATGAATCAAGATAGCGGGTTGTAGCGGTTTGCCCATGGGATGATCTAAGCGGGATAGACATGGTTTGACCTAAGCGGGTCTAAGGTTGACCTATTCGGGTTGGTGGACTAAGGAAGGTTGGAGATTGACCTAGATGGATCCAAGATAGGTAAGTCGACCTAAGCGGGTCGCGGGTTGACCTAGATGGGTCAGGGATTGACCTAGTTGAAGGTCGGTAGATAGATTCAAGACGGGTAAGTTGACTTAAGCGGGCCAAGGATTGACCTAGATGGTCAAAGGTGAAAGGGTAGTTTTAACCTAAGACGGACAAGTTGACCTAGATGGGTCGAGGATGGGATGTGGACCTAAACGGGTCGAGACGGGTTGACCTAGGTTGGTCTGGACAACAGTGGGTCAAATAATGACCTAGGTGGGTCAAGATGACGGTTTGACCTAAGCGGGTTAAGGTCAAAGGTAATTGGGTTCTCCTATGGAATCAAAGATTGACCTAAGAGGTCAAAAGCGGATAAGGTTGACCTAGGGGTTAAAGGTTGGCCTAAGAGGTCAAAGGTGATTGGGTTGACTTAGGGAGTCAAATGTTGACCTAAGAGGTCAAAGGCAGATAAGTTTGACCTAGGGGTCAAGGGTTGACCTAAGAGGTCAAAGGTTGAAAAAGTTGACCTAGGGGTCAAAGGTAGACCTAAGAGGTCAAAGATGATAGAGTTGACCTAGGTGGTCAAAGGTTGACCTAAGAGGTCAAAGGCGGATGAGGTTGACCTAAGGGGTCAAAGGTTGATCTAAGAGGTCGAGGGGTGATAAAGTTTACCTAAGGGGTCCAAGGTTTGACCTAAGAGGTCGAAGGCGGATAAGGTTTACCTAAGGGGTCAAAGGTTGACCTAAGATGTCAAAGGCGGATGAGGTTGACCTATGGGTCAAAGGTTGACCTAGGAGGTCGAAGGCTGAAAAAGTTGACCTAAGGGGGTCCAAGGTTTGACCTAAGAGGTCGAAGGCGGATAAGGTTGACCTAGGGGGTCAAAGGTTGACCTAGGACCAATGACCTCTTGGTCTAGTGGTATCATGGCCTTTCCCTGGGGGGGAGGTCTCAGGTTCTACTCCCGCTGGGAGCAGGTTCTATAGTATATAAACGGTTTATATACTAAAGGCACTATAAAGCCAAAATTTACCAATGACCTCTTGGTCTAGTGGTATCATGGCCTTTCCCTGGGGGGAGGTCTCAGGTTCTACTCCCGCTGGGAGAAGGTTCTATAGTATATAAACGGTTTATATACTAAAGGCACTATAAAGCCAAATTTTTTGGGAATGAACGGGTTTATAACACTCCACGAGATCTTCCTAGAAGGGTGTTGGAGGCTTTGAGATTCGATGATGGAGGTTATCATGTGGAAAGAAGGTAATAATTGGTTTTTGATGGCCTTTTGTGTGTTGTTTTGCCATTGGGCACTGTTGGGCTTGTCTGTTGGGCTGTTTGGGAATGGATTTTGGGCTCTTCTTGTGGACTCTTGGGCTATGCATATGAAGATTGGGTTGATGACTTTGAAGACTTGGGCCACAAATTGCAATGTTAGGGTCATTTTATGGTTTAATTTTTTAGGACTTTATTTTTTAGATGGTCTTACCTCTTGAGGCTTGTTCTTATTTTTTGGATTTCGAGGTCCGGCTCCATATCCGGCAATAAGTTGGATGGTTGTCCCCCTCTTGTATTATTATTTATTTATTATTAATAAAATCCTCCCAGGTGCCGCCCTGGTTTCAAAAAAAAAAAAAAAAAAAAAAGGTTGACCTAGGGTCAAGGGTAGACCTAAGAGGTCAAAGGTGGTAAGGTTAACCTAGGAGGTCAAGGGTTGACCTAAGAGGTCAAAGGCGGATGAGGTTGACCTAAGGGGTCAAAGGTCGAGGGTGATAAAGTTGACCTAAGGGGTCCAAGGTTTGACCTAAGAGGTCGAAGGCGGATAAGGTTGACCTAGGGGTCAAGGGTAGACCTAAGAGGTCAAAGGTGGTAAGGTTAACCTATTAGGTCAAGGGTTGACCTAAGAGGTCAAAGGCGGATAAAGTTGACCTAGGGGGTCAAGGGTAGACCTAAGAGGTCAAAGATGATAAAGTTTGACCTAGGGGTCAAGGGTAGACCTAAGAGGTCAAAGATGATAAAGTTTGACCTAGGGGGTCAAAGGTGATAAGGTTGACCCAGGGGTCAAAGGTTGGTGGGATTTTGACCAAAGCGGGTCAAGATGAAGGGTAGACCCGAATGGATCGCAATGATGGGTAGGTAACCTAGATAGGCCAAGATGAGGAATTTCGATAGATGGCCCAAGGTGTGAGCGATGGACCTTAGAGGTCGGCTAGATGCAATGCACATTTTATTTTGCGAAAAGTTTTGCATTTATTTACATCCTAAATGGTTGGTCCAAGGAGTGTCCTAATCTCTACGTGTGGGTTGACACGGGTAGGATAAAGGTTCCCACCGCTCGTGGAACGTACACGGTGAGTGGAGTAGACGAGTGACTCGAAAAGAGTACGCAGTAGCGCACAAATTCCTGCACATCGAATACTCCGGGTAATGGGGACCTGTGCAGTGCTGACACGGACTAGTGGTAGTGTGTGGCAAGAAACTAATTCTTTTTAGGGAGAAAAGAGAGAAGCTTTTGATGTTAGGATGATGCAAATGCAATGCATGAGAGAGAGAGAGAGAGAGAGAGAGAGGGGAGAGAATAATGTAAAAGGGAGCATAGCAGAGTTTTGTTTGACCCTAATAATAAAGCGAAGATAACAAGGGTATATGGTACAAGGTACAAGGTACAAGTATTAACATGGCGGAGTGCGCGGGTGCATGTGTAACATGGCTTAACTGTAGGGGGCACGCGAAAACATGGCAAGTGTGCATGTGTAAACATGGCAGGTGTGTGCATGTGTAAACATGGCAGGTGTGTGCATGTGTAAACATGGCAAGCATCATGATGTGACGAAAGTTAGACCCACTAAGTTTGAAAAAGTTTCAAAGCAGTCCCCAGCAGAGTCGCCACTGTGAATACCCCTTTCCGATGAAGCGGCGCATGGGAAGTATCTTGTGATTATTTTTATTTACAAAAGGAATATTCTTAACGACATTAAAAATATGAGAGTCGCCACGCCGTTTTAATTAAAGCCAAAACATTGAAAAAAGCATTTTTAGTGGGTTCGGGTGTCAAATTACAAAAAGAGAAGAATATTGGACGTTATCACTCCTATTGCCCGAATTTGATCGGTCTTTCTATCATGATGCGGTGTTAGTAGTGTGTTAGTGATTTAGACCGGATCCGAAGATTGCCTACGTTGTTCTCAATGTGAGAAGCTCAGGTCAGCGTAGTTAGAGAATAGGGATCATGCATAATGAAGAGGGAGGATAAAGAAACATGCAGGATGATCACATCCTAGAATAATGACTATGCCATCAATGAGATCTCAATGAACATTCATCACATTCATCATGGGAGGATTATTGATCATGGAAGTTGTTGGTCCCTAAAGGGGCAACAAGGGTATGAAAAATGCTAGAGGGGGGGTGAATAGCGTTTTTAAAAATTCTTTTCAAACCCTTTTTGCAAATCAATGGCTTATGCGCACAGTTCTCAAATAAGCTAAGTATAGCGCGCAGAGAGAGTGTGAAATGCACAGCGGAAAATTAAAGCAACACTGCGCAGGGTATACTGCGCAGGGTAAAAACGCACGCGCTAAGATTTGGCTAAACTGTTGGATAAAATCGGATTCTAAGGCAATAGGCAATAACAAACACAGCAGAAAAGTATAGCAATCTGAAAGATCAAACAAAGCAGTAATTCAGAAATGATTAAGCAGGAAGTAAATAGCGAGATTAAAGAACAAGCTATTTGGAGAGGTTCGATCAATGAAAGATCTACGTCCTCTACCAAGATGGTTAGTCTTGGATTTTCTAATGGAGATCTTATTATATGAGAGAGTTACAAGATACAACAATGTAGAACAAACTAACTCAAAGATCTATAATCTATGAAGAGCAAATCCTAGACTAAACCGGTGTATCTCTAGAAGTATGATCGAAATAATCAAAACTTCAAGAGGTGTGTGTGCGTTCAGAAATTCTGGGCTCTATGAATCTAAGAGATGAAGAGCACGAAGAATTCTGGTGATATAAGGTTTATAGGATCTGGGCTTGGTTGAGTATGAAGGTATGAAGGTTGATCTTGAGAAATGAGCAAGCAATCTTCAAATCTTCAAAGTTTCTTTTGGAAGCAAGAACTCAAGCAACTTGGAAATGAAGATGAGCAGGCTATTTATAGCAGAGAGCTTAAAACTAGCCGTTGGTGCTCTGAGCAAGGACGATGAGCTGGCACAATATGATTGGTGCGCAGGTGTCCTTTATAGCCGTTGGAGCTCTGATCAAAGTTGATGACCTGGCACAATATGATTGGTGCGCAGGTGTTTTAGAGCCGTTGGAGACAGAGCATGAAGACCAAATTCAAAAGATTCTTCTAGAAGGTTGACAGCTGTCTTCATTTGAAATATTTCTCTTGAGCGCGTCTCCACCGTTGGATCTGCTGAGTGTGCTTGCTTTGTCGTTTCTGCACACCTCAGCACTTTAATAAGCGTGAATCTTCTAAGCGCTTTCCAAGTTATGTAATCTGAATGTATCGAAAACTGAGCAAGGATGCATGCTGCGCAGAGGAGACCTGCGCAGTGATGTCCTGCGCAAGGAAGTCCTGCGCAGAGACCACAGTCTTGCTTAGATCATTCCTTTTTACTCCAAGCTTCAAGAATATGAGGTTGTTGAAAGATAAGCATAAGGACCAAGTTAATCTGTTCTGCTCATAGAAGCTATGCGTATGGAGGATGAGCAAGTGATGCTATGCGCGCGGAGAATAAGCAAGTAATGCTATGTGCGCGGAGACTGAGCAGGTAATGCTCTGCGCATGAAATGTGCTGCGCACGAAATGTCCTGCGCATTATACTTGGTCTTCAGAAAATGAAACCTCAATTCCGAGCAAGCCCTAACCGCTAAGCCTATTCTATAAAATTGGACTTAGCTAAAAAATAGAAGTTTATAAAACTTCTTACATAAGATCCTAAAGTCCACAAAATACTTAGGTGATGGTATCAATCTATTCTAACATAATTGGGAGGGTTAAGAAATAAGCATACCCAACAATCTCCCCCTAAATGATTGATGCCATTACCTACTATAACAAAGGCAATTCATTGTACTTGATAATAACATGTCCATAGAAATGAAAAATGGTAAATCATGCCTCAAGTCAATGCACACACTAGCCAATGTCATAGATTTCTAGTCTATCCAAAAGATATAACTTACAATATGGGAAAGACATAAATATCATTCAGTGCATACAGATAATATGAGTTTAGGATTGGTATGCGTTTAAACTGAATGTTTAAAAACATCATGCACAGGAGATATGAGCAGTTAAGTATATGCGCATGAAGTTTGAATTGAACAAGGTTTTGGGAAAAGCAATGATGCATTATAAGTTTTCACCTTTGAGAGAGCTCTGCGCACTTCATCTTGTAGATTCCCAAATTGCTTTGCACAGAGCTTCAATTATTTGAAGCTCGAGCATCAAATCGGAACTTTTTTTTCTTTGATAGATTACTCTCCCCCTTAATCTCTCTCCCCCTTAATGCCTTTGTTCTCTCCCTTTTTGCCTTTGTTAGATAATCTCCCCTTAATGGCACAATCAATGCCTTATAGCATACTGGCCTGCGCATCGAGCCTAGCATCCTGCGCATCCAGTTGCTCTTGAATCTTTGCCTGCACAGTGACCACTTGAGGGATCTAAGGGAGCAGACACCGGAAGAATGATATACTGAGGTCCACGGGGTATGGGCGTGAGGTTCATGCGCATCAATATAATGCGCAGAGTTTCTTCAAAAACTCATAAATATTTTACCTTGTGCGCAACATCTTGTGCGCTTCATATGCGCAGGCGCATGAGGCATTTCCTATCTTAGAGAATTTTCAAGTAAACACAAGATCATTAGTATTGACAAATCATATGGACAATTAGCTAAGTTCAAGCATACCCATTTCTCCTCTCAAGAAAGCAAATCTCTTTGCGTCAAGAGCCTTTGTGAGGATATCAGCAATTTGATTGTCTGTGCCCACGTGCTCTAAGTGAATATTTCCTTTTTCCACGTGGTCCTTGAGAAAATGATATTTGATGTCGATGTGCTTTGTCTTTGAATGCATGACGGGATTGTTGGATACTTCTATGGTGGACGTATTATCGCAGAAAATTGGACAATTCCCTTCATTAATTCCGTAGTCCACTAGTTGTTGCTTCATCCAAAGGATTTGACAGCAGCAGCTTCCAGCAGCAATGTATTCAGCTTCAGTAGTGGAAATGGACACAGCAGCTTGTTTCTTGCTTGCCCACGCAACAAGTCGATTTCCAAGGAAATGACAAGTCCCACTTGTGCTCTTCCTGTCTATTGTGCATGCTGCGTAGTCTGCGTCTGAATAACCTAGCAAATCGAAATTCGAATCTTTGGTGTACCAAAGTCCAAGGTTAACAGTTCCAGAAAGATAACGAATAATGCGTTTAACAGCAGCTAAGTGCGCTTCTCTAGGGTCCGCTTGATAGCGCGCACAGACACAAACACTAAACATAATATCTGGCCTACTTGCAGTAAGATAAAGAAGAGAGCCAATCATACCTCGATATAAAGTTTGATCAACTTTCTTACCTTTTAAGTCTTTGTCAAGCTTATTGCCAGTGGCCATTGGAGTGTCGTATGCTTTAGCATTTTCAAGTCCAAATTTCTTGATTAAGTCCCTTGTGTACTTGGCTTGATTTATGAAGATGCCATCATTCAATTGTTTGATTTGAAGCCCGAGGAAGAAAGTGAGTTCTCCCATCATGCTCATTTCAAACTTGCTTTTCATGAGCTTCTCGAAGCGCTTACAAAGTAACTCATTAGTAGAACCAAATATAATATCATCGACATAAATTTGAACAAGTAAAGAATGATCATTATACTTAGCAATAAAAAGAGTTGTGTCGATTTTACCGCGCTTAAAGCCTTTCTCTAGCAGGAATTTTGATAGGGTATCGTACCATGCTCTTGGAGCTTGCTTAAGTCCATACAAAGCTTTTTGAAGTTTGAAGACGTGATTTGGAAATTTGCTATCTTCGAAACCGGGAGGTTGTGCTACGTAGACCGTCTCTTGGAGTTCCCCGTTGAGAAATGCGCTTTTCACATCCATTTGATAAAGCTTGAATTTCTTGTGAGACGCATAAGCTAAGAAAATTCTTATAGCTTCAAGTCTTGCTACCGGCGCAAATGTTTCGTCGTAGTCGATTCCTTCCTCTTGCCTATAGCCTTGCGCAACCAGCCTTGCTTTGTTTCTGGTGATGCTTCCATTCTCATCCATCTTGTTTCTGAATACCCATTTTGTACCGATAACTCCTTGGTTATGGGGTCTGGGTACCAAAGTCCAAACCTTGCAGCGCTCAAATTGGTTAAGCTCTTCTTGCATAGCAGTAACCCAGCTTGAATCTTGGAGCGCTTCATCAATCTTCTTTGGTTAGATTTGTGAGATAAAGGAGTGATATTCATCATCAAAGTTTGATGCTCTCCTAGTACGAACCCCTACATTGAGATCACCAATGATGTTTGAAGTTGGATGATCTCTAACTTCACGAACCTCGGGAGGTAAGTTAGGTTGAGTGGTAGGAATACGAAGATCTTCAATGGGTACTTCATTTGCTCCAGCATCAAGGTCATCGAAATGCTGAAGCGGAGAAACATCATGCGCAGGAGGAGGAGTTTGCGCATCAGGAGTCGTCACTTCTGGCGCAGCATCAGGTGTATGCGCATGCGATGGACTTGCTTGATTCTGGTTTTGATTTTCTTGATTAACATTCTGCGCAGGTGCAGTTTGAGGCTGCGTACCTGTCTCATTCTCAGCAGAATCATCAGAATCATTTGGAGCCAAATGTGGCTCAAGAAGAGAATGCTCATCAAAAGTAACATGTACAGATTCTACAATTACTAGAGTAGTTCTATTAAAAGCACGAAAAGCTTTAGAATGTTTGGCATACCCAACGAAAATACCTTCATCTGCTTTGGCATCGAATTTACCTCTATGATCTTTGCCATTGTAGAGGATATAGCATTTGCAGCCAAAAATCTTGAAGAAAGCAATGTTGGGCGCTCTTCCTCTCCATAGCTCATATGGAGTCTTGTTGTAGGCTTTGTTGATGAGGGATCTATTCTGAGTAAAGCAAGCAGTGTTGACAGCTTCTCCCCAGAAATACTTTGGAAGCTTAGCTTCTGCTATCATTGTTTTTCCAGCCTCAATCAACGTGCGATTCTTTCTTTCCACAATGCCATTTTGTTGAGGAACTCTAGCAGCAGAGAAATTGTGATCAATTCCATGGTCATCGCAGTATTGAGCAACACCGTTATTCTTGAATTCAGTTCCATTGTCTGATCGAGCACTCACGATGTCGTCTTCTTTTTGAGTTTGGAGCTTTCGAAATAGCGCAGTCAAGATATCATAGCAGTCATCTTTGGATATCATCATTTCGACCCATGTGTATCTTGAGTAGTCATCCACCACGACTAAGGTATATTTGTTTCCTCCAATGCTTGCGGTGGTGACCGGTCCAAACAGATCCATGTGTAGCAGTTGTAAACATTTGGAAGTTGAGGAAGCAATCTTGCTGGAGAAAGACTGCTTAGGTTGTTTACCGAGCTGGCATGCTGCGCATTTTCTATCATGATGGTCAGCTACTTTGGGAAGTCCTTTGACAAGATTTTCCCTTTCAAGCTTGGCCAAATATTTGAAGTTCAAATGACTTAAGCGCTTATGCCATAGCCAGCTGCTTTCACTAACATTCTTTGCTACAAAACAGAGATTAGTGATAGAACTTATAGCAGTAAGATCAATAATGTAAACATTAGTCTTACGAGTCCCTGTGAGCAAAGTTAGTCCGGATATGCCATCTTTGATGTAGCAGTGCGTAGCAGTGAAATGACATTCCAAACCTTTGTCACAGAATTGAGATATGGATAGCAGGTTGTGCTTGAGTCCTTCTACGAGTGCAACTTTCTCAATGCACACTTTATCTTTTCTGATTCTTCCATATCCAACTATGTGCCCTTTGTTGTTATCACCAAAAGTTACTGAGGGACCTCTTCCTTCATGCACATCTTCAAGAGCTGTGACATCTCCAGTCATGTGTCTAGAACATCCACTGTCGAGATACCATATATGCGCTTTAGGTTGTGAAGAGTGCGCAGTAAAGCAGGAGACCTGAAAGATAGACATTAAGAACGCAGGTCCCCTTTATTCTTGGGTCCTAGAGTTAGCAACTTTTGACAACCCACTCCTGTCTGACCTTAGGATTTTTACGTCCCTTGGCATTAGGAGCAAATCGCAAAAGGCATTCTGCAGCCTTGTGACCTAAACCATCACACACAACACAATGATGAAAGCCACTTATAGATTGGGTTTTTACAAACTCTTTACTTTTCTTTGGCGCAGCATTCTTTACTGGAGCAGATGAACTTGCTTTGACAAATATCATTTTCTGAGGTTTGGGTGCGCTTTTCTTAAGAATGCGCATCTGGCGTTGGGGCGCATGGCTTTCATGCGCATGACCCTTTTGCGCAGTTTTGACATTCGAGGTTGAAGCGCAACCATAGTCAGAATATGAGTTGTCATGCGCAGGTTCAACTTTAGCCTTACCCTTGGCTTTTCCAGTTTGCTTCTTTGGGTAGACATAATGGAAATTTTGTCTCTGGACTTTCTCCTGTCCTTTACCCATTGAGGCAGAATGCTTTGCTTTAGGAATTTCAATAGTTTGTTGGGGTGTAAAATCCTTTTCTCTTTCAGAGCAAACGGCGCATTTAAAGTTGTCACTAGTTGAGAACCCTAAGCCTTCCTTATCTCCACTGGCTTTTTGGGATTCTAGAATTTGATCCATAGTGACACGAGATTTGGTCCACTCATCAGTGATCTTTGTGAGATCAGCTACTTGAGCAGCCAATTCTTCGTTTCTTACTTTAAATAGCGCATTTTGATCTGTAAGAAAACGGTTCTTTTCAGTAAGAGGAGTCATGCTCTTAATCTGCTCCTTAAGGAGGGTGATCTCAGATTTTAAAAGAGTTTTCTCCGTCTTAAGCTGTGAAATTTCTCCAATTGATAAGTCCACTGCTTCTTTCATAGAATTGAATCTTTTGATTACCTTTTCAGCTTGCTGAAAAATAGACTCGCGCTCAGCAGCAGAGTCATCATTTTCTATTGCAATTTCAGCAGGAATTTCAAGAGATTCTTTGCGTATTGGCGCAGCAACAAATTTCTTCGTTAGGTCTGCTCTGGCAAATAAGTACTTGCCATTCTGTCTGGTTGGAGTTAGATGTCCCATTTCTGCCAGTTCTATGATGGTGGGACCTTTCTTCTGAATAGTACTTGGCGCAGCCTTTGTGTCCATTTTGGGATCATTGTCTGAATCGCTATCAGCATCGGCATTGGCCATCAAGCAGAGCAGTCCATCCTCAGAGTCATCATCATCACTGTCTTCAGTGTCAGTCTCTATCCAGGTCTTGAGTTGCTTCTCAGCAGGGTCTTCTTCAGCAACCATTCCGCGCTGCTTTGAAAATCTCTGCGCAGGATTCCTCTTCATGTACTCAAATCTTGAAGTAGGGAATTTTGATGCAAAATGACCAGGCTTTCTACAGTTGTAGCAAACCAAGTCATCATCTTTATTTGAGTCTCTTTCACGAGAGAACTTTGCAGGAGTAATACTTGAAGATCCAGGTTTTGAGAATTTCCTGAATTTTTGGAATCGCTTAACGAACATAGCGAAATCATCATCATCCATTTCAAGCAGAGAAGAAGTGGAGACTTTGTCTGAGGTTTGAGCAGGCGCAGGTTCTCTTTGAGCAATCATTGAAATTGCTTTTCCTTTTCCTTCAGTTTCATCTATTCGATCAAGCTTAAGCTCATACACTTTTAAGTTGGCGTATAAGCTGCGCAGAGGCCAAGTATCTAGAAATCCAGAATCTTCCAGATGACTTGCCTTGTGAACATATCTGGAACCTAGCGCATCTAAGAATTGAGAATTTACTTCTTTATTGGTGAAGGTAGTTCCAAGAGATTTACAAGAGTTTACAACAGCACAGAAGCGATCATAAGTTTGTCTCAAGGTTTCACCATCCTTTCTCATGAAGCAGTTGAATTTTCTTTGCACCACAAATCTTTTGTTTTCCTTGCTTACTTTGTCACCATTCACATAGCCTTCAATAGCATCCCATATATCCTTTGCAGTTCCACCGCTCACAATTTGATTGTGCGTGGAGAGGTCTAGAGTGCTAAGAATAATGTTCCTTGCTCTTCCATCATAGCCAACCCATTTCTTTTCTTCATCAGTCCATTCCTCCTTGTTCTTCTTGATGGTAGGATTCTCCTTGTTTGTAGCAGCATCAGGATTAGCCTTCATAGGAATGTAGGGTCCTTCAAGAACGATGTCGTGGAGGATCTCGTCGATAGAAGAAAAATGAGTGAGCATGCAGTGCTTCCAGATTTCGAAGTGATCTTCATTTAGCACTGGAACATGTGAATAGTTAGCCATTGCCCAAGATTTTGAAGCCATCTTGAATCGGCACCCAAGCTGTTAAGCTTGAAAAACAAAACAAGTTTTATGAAGGTGTTTGCTCTGATACCACTTGTTGGTCCCTAAAGGGGCAACAAGGGTATGAAAAATGCTAGAGGGGGGGTGAATAGCGTTTTTAAAAATTATTTTCAAACCCTTTTTGCAAATCAATGGCTTATGCGCACAGTTCTCAAATAAGCTAAGTATAGCGCGCAGAGAGAGTGTGAAATGCACAGCGGAAAATTAAAGCAACACTGCGCAGGGTATACTGCGCAGGGTAAAAAACGCACGCGCTAAGATTTGGCTAAACTGTTGGATAAAATCGGATTCTAAGGCAATAGGCAATAACAAACACAGCAGCAAAGTATAGCAATCTGAAAGATCAAACAAAGCAGTAATTCAGAAATGATTAAGCAGGAAGTAAATAGCGAGATTAAAGAACAAGCTAATTGGAGAGGTTCGATCAATGAAAGATCTACGTCCTCTACCAAGATGGTTAGTCTTGGATTTTCTAATGGAGATCTTATTATATGAGAGAGTTACAAGATACAACAATGTAGAACAAACTAACTCAAAGATCTATAATCTATGAAGAGCAAATCCTAGACTAAACCGGTGTATCTCTAGAAGTATGATCGAAATAATCAAAACTTCAAGAGGTGTGTGTGTGTTCAGAAATTCTGGGCTCTATGAATCTAAGAGATGAAGAGCACGAAGAATTCTGGTGATATAAGGTTTATAGGATCTGGGCTTGGTTGAGTATGAAGGTATGAAGGTTGATCTTGAGAAATGAGCAAGCAATCTTCAAATCTTCAAAGTTTCTTTTGGAAGCAAGAACTCAAGCAACTTGGAAATGAAGATGAGCAGGCTATTTATAGCAGAGAGCTTAAAACTAGCCGTTGGTGCTCTGAGCAAGGACGATGAGCTGGCACAATATGATTGGTGCGCAGGTGTCCTTTATAGCCGTTGGAGCTCTGATCAAAGTTGATGACCTGGCACAATATGATTGGTGCGCAGGTGTTTTAGAGCCGTTGGAGACAGAGCATGAAGACCAAATTCAAAAGCTTCTTCTAGAAGGTTGACAGCTGTCTTCATTTGAAATATTTCTCTTGAGCGCGTCTCCACCGTTGGATCTGCTGAGTGTGCTTGCTTTGTCGTTTCTGCACACCTCAGCACTTTAATAAGCGTGAATCTTCTAAGCGCTTTCCAAGTTATGTAATCTGAATGTATCGAAAACTGAGCAAGGATGCATGCTGCGCAGAGGAGACCTGCGCAGTGATGTCCTGCGCAAGGAAGTCCTGCGCAGAGACCACAGTCTTGCTTAGATCATTCCTTTTTACTCCAAGCTTCAAGAATATGAGGTTGTTGAAAGATAAGCATAAGGACCAAGTTAATCTGTTCTGCTCATAGAAGCTATGCGTATGGAGGATGAGCAAGTGATGCTATGCGCGCGAAGAATAAGCAAGTAATGCTATGTGCGCGGAGAATGAGCAGGTAATGCTCTGCGCATGAAATGTGCTGCGCACGAAATGTCCTGCGCATTATACTTGGTCTTCAGAAAATGAAACCTCAATTCCGAGCAAGCCCTAACCGCTAAGCCTATTCTATAAAATTGGACTTAGCTAAAAAATAGAAGTTTATAAAACTTCTTACATAAGATCCTAAAGTCCACAAAATACTTAGGTGATGGTATCAATCAATTCTAACATAATTGGGAGGGTTAAGAAATAAGCATACCCAACAGAAGTAATTACCTAAAGTTTAGGGTTTAGAAATAGTTCCTAGATCATCCTTGGGTTGATGAACCCTAGATCATCATCGGCTATGAAATAACATGCAAACATGAAGATCGCAACCCTAAATATAGCATAAATAAGGTTTTAATCTATGAACACGATGAACATATGAAGAACATATGAATGAACATGCAAAGCATATGAAGAAACTATGAATAAACATGCAAGAACATGAATATTATGAAGAACACATGAATAAACATATTAAGAATATGAATATCAAAGATCTACATTAAAAATAATGCAAGAACATGAAGAAAAAGTTAGAAAACTTACCTTTGTTGGCAAGAAATAACCTAGGATCTTCCTGGGATTCTTGAGAGTGTTTTTGGAGAGTTTTAGAGAGGTTTTGAGTTAGGAACTCGCAGGATGATAATTGGTCCCCTTTTTGAGGAGGGGAGGACTCCTATATATAGTTTTTGTGAGTAGGGCAAACATGGCCGCATGGCCAAGGTTGTTTGTTGGCGTGGAAATCAAGATTTGGCAAGTTTGGTAACTGGAAAACGCGTCAGAAGCAAAGATGGTCGCGTGGCCAAGGACAAACATGGCCGCCTGGCCATGGAGGAATGTGGCCGCGTGGCCAAGGTCATTTTTTCTTTTTTCTTCTTTCTCTCACGTTCGATTTGATATTCGGTGCGTTCCGTAATTCATCCGGAGTCAAAAGTTATGACTGTTTTCGTGCCGACTGTAATTTAAGTCATTCTAGATATTCCTAAAATAATGAGCTATATTTTGGGAATCCGGGACAAGTCTTTTGCAAGGTTTCTAATCCCTATAAAGTCCTTGTATATGTGGGAAATCCCTAATAAACTCATTTTCAGATCGGGTACTAACACCCATGGGAGTTTTCAAATGAGATGAATTCTCGAGGCCGGACTTTTTGACCAAGTTTTTGGCATACTTTGATTGGGAGATTGACATTCCTTCATTAGTTTGAGTTATTTGTAGACCAAGAAAGAATTTCAATTCCCCAATCATGCTCATTTCAAATGTGGATGTCATACTCTCAGTAAACATGTCAAGCATAGTTTTAGAAGTAGATCCGAAGACTATGTCATCCACATAAATCTGGGCTACGAGAATATCCCTTTTGTTTTTCAAAATAAATAAGGTTTTATCAACCTCTCCCCTTTTAAAGCCAATTTGAATAAGGTGCTCTGTCAATCTTCCGTACCAAGCACGTGGGGCTTGTTTCAGACCATAGAGCGTCTTTTTCAATTTAAACACATGACTTGGCTTGTGGGGATCCTCAAACCCCTTTGGTTGCTCAACAAACACTTCCTCATTTAAGAAACCATTTAGGAACGCACTCTTTACATCCATTTGATGTAGAGTGGTGTTTAAATAGCATGAGATTGCTAATAGCAGTCTAATGGACTCAATGCGGGCTACCGGGGCAAAAGTCTCATCAAAGTCCACACCCTCTAATTGAGTGTAACCCTGAGCCACTAGACGTGCTTTGTTCCTTATAATTTTGCCTTGTTCATCAGATTTATTCTTAAATATCCATTTGGTCCCAATAACATTGATGTTAGAGGGCCTAGGGACCAAAAACCAAACTTCATTCTTTTCAAATTGGATCAATTCCTCTTGCATGGCGTTGATCCAATTATCATCATTCAAGGCTTCAAACACATTTTTGGGCTCATAATCAGCCACAAAGCAACAAGAGTTTACCTGATGATATGCGGAATTCATGCATATTAAGCCGGCCAATTCCCGGTAATTGATTCTCTTACCTCTTGTTTTTCTTTCTGCATTCACCCCCCCAATTACCTGGGAAGTTGGATGGTCTTCCTGAATCCTTGAAGATGGATCATTGACATTGCTCTCCTGATCTCTATCGATTTCAGAATTTGAACCAGAATTGACTGATGTTTGACCATCTGATAGGTCAACTGACTATTCATCCTGTCTGTCAGTTGTTCTCACAGTTTGTGTTTCTGCAGATTCTTTGGCAGTCTGTGGTTCAGATTCATCATCAATCTGCTCGTGCTCCCAGGTGCAACCTGAAACATCATCCTCAGCAGTTTTGACATTAAGATCAGTAGCATCATCAAATATAACATTTATAGATTCCATAATTGTTTTGGTTTTCAAATTATAGACTCTATAGGCTCTACTATTCTGAGAATATCCAATGAAAATGGCTTTGTCACTTTTTGAATCAAACTTAGAAAGATACTCACAATCATTTAAGACGTAGCAAATACATCCAAAAACATGAAAATATTTTAGAGTGGGTTTCTTTCCAAGTAAGAGTTCATAAGGAGTCATGGTACTTCCAATCCTTAGAAAGACACGATTCCCTATATGACAAGCAGTGTTAACTGCTTCTGCCCAAAAAAATTTAGACAGATTTTTAGCACTTAGCATGACTCTAGCCATTTCTTGTAATGTGCGATTTTTCCTTTCCGCTACTCCATTTTGCTGAGGAGTTTTGGGGGCTGAGTACTCATGAGTAATCCCCTTTGAATCGCAAAATGATGAAAACACAGAATTCTCAAATTCAGTACCATGGTCAGATCTAACCCTAACAGCTTTTATACCGTATAGATTTTTGACCCTTTTGTACCAAATTTTAAACTCTTCAATAGTGTTGGATTTCTCTCTTAGAAATATGACCCAAGTATAACGAGAGAAATCATCAACACACACAAAGCAATACTTCTTCCGGTTCACACTTTCCACTTCCATGGGACCCATAAGGTCAGTATGAATCAATTCAAGACATCTACTTGTCCCAAAATTTTGAACTCTCTTGTGACTTGACTTAGTTTGTTTTCCTTTTTGACAAGGTCCACACACGCTTAGCTTTTTCAAATCCAAGTTGGGCAAACCTTTTGCTGCCCCAAATTTGATTAACTCATTGATCTTTCTTTCACTGGCATGACCAAGTTTTTGGTGCCAGATTTCAGTCTCATTTATGTTAGTAGTGAGACATGACTCAACACTACCAATTTTATAACAGTTATCAGAAGACCGAATTCCAGACAGAACACACACATTTTGTTTATCAAAAACTTCACACTTGGTTTTGTCAAACTTCACAAACAAGTCATCGTCACATAACTGGCTTATGCTAATTAAATTTGACTTAAGCCCATCAACATGCAACACATTGTGTAATTTGGGCAGTCCATCAACATTTAACATACCTATGCCGATTACCTGACCTTTGGCACCTCCACCAAAATTGACTTTTCCACCATTGAAAGCTTCATAATTTTTGAGATGCTCAAGGTACCAGTCATGTGGCGAGAGCAGCCACTACCAAAGTACCACCCACTTTCCACACTGCTCTTAAATGAGGTGAGGACTACCTTGCATTGTAAGTTCTCCTTTCTAACCCACACAGCTTTTCTGGGCTGCTGCTGTTTGGGCAAATGACTGGGCAGTTGACTAGCAGACTGTGCCCATAGTTGTCTGCTCAAGTGGCCGCTGTTCTTGTCCACACCGAGTTCCTGTTTCAATTTATAGCAAAATGGACGAATGTGTCCAGGAACAAAACAGTGGTGACACACGTATCTCCTCTTTCTATTTTTGGAATTTCTATGAGGAGACACGTGATTATGGACAAAACTCTCATTGTTTTTTTGATGTGTCCTCTCCTTCTTTAACAAACATTGGATATCCATAGCCTAATCCTGACTTTCCTTCATTTCCCTTTTTCAAAATTTCATCTAACTTAGCCTTACCACTGTTAATCCTTGTAAGAGTATTAGTTTCCTTTTCCAGATCACTCTTATATTTTTCACACTCATTGTCTTTCTTGGTAAGCATGACTTCTAACCTAGCTATGGATTCCTTTTGAGCATCGCTCTCACTCGACAATCTCTCATTTTCAGCTTTGAGTTTCAGATTTTCAGAAGAGAGTTTTTCATTTACCTTTTTGAATTCTTTGAGTTGTTCCATTCGCTTGGACCAATCTGCGAACAACTCAACGTAGTTCTCATGCAACTCTTCATAGGTGAGACAATCGTCTTCATCAATTTTTGACTCTTCAGTCTCCCCTGCAGATGTAGAATTCAAGCAGGTATACACATTAGTACCACTTGAGTTGACAGCTGTCATGACAGTTGACTGTTCATCATCACTGTCAGATTCACTGTCAGACTCACTGTCACTCAGAGTAAGAGTACAACCGGTTCTTTCAAGATTTTTCAACTGAAGATGAAGGAGATGGTAATTTTGAAAAAGATGTTTCATAGACAGTTAAAATCCCTCTGAGTTCCATAAAACTCATAGATTCAAGATCATAAAATTCTTCGAACACAGTAGTAACAGCATTGAACCGACTCGGAAGAGATCTTAACAATTTGTTTACAAGTCTAGTATCAGAGGATGACTCCCCTAACACATGTAACTCATTCACAATGTTGATTAACTTTTCAGAAAAACACTTAATTGTTTCACCCTCCTTCATTTTCAGGTTTTCAAAAACGATGGTTAAAACTAAAAACCTTCTTTGTTCATAGTCAGCCGTGTTGTCAGTTGACATGTCAGCCTCACTATCAGTTTCACTATCAGAAAGGGATGATTGTGATGAACGATAACATGACAGATAAGCAGTCTCATCGTCATCATCAGAATCACTCAAGGTAGCAGATAGACTCATCCCTCTCTTTTTGAGTGTGTTAGCACACTCATTAGCATAGTGGCCGTATCCTTGACACGCCCTACACTGAACTGAATCAATCGGTTTTTTGTTTTCAGAAAACGGTTTTTTCACATTAACACTCGCTTCCTTTTTGAATGGTTCAGCCTTGGTGGATGGTGAGAAGCCTTTATTGGGAAATCTTTGTTGTCGTTTCTTATTTAAAACATTTTTGAATTTCTGGGTTATTAAGGCACATTCATCTTCCTCCAAGGTTGACTCATCCAACTCTTTAGGCAATTCCACAAGATCTTTGGACACAGTTAGAGCGCTAGCAAGAGAAATTGAATTTGCTTTGCTAGTCTTTTGCACTTCAAGGTTCAATTCAAACGTAGTAAGAATACTAAGAACCTTTTCAAGACTCACAGTCCGAGTATCACAAGTTTCTTCGATGACAGAGACTTTTATGTTAAATTTTTCTGGGAGAGTCCTCAAAACTTTACTAACTAATCTTGCATTGGAGATGGATTCTCCTAGTGCAAAAGATTCATTAGAAATGTCCATTAGTTTAGCAGAGTAACTCTGAATTGTTTCATCTTCTCCCATCCTTAGGTTTTCAAACTCAGTCATTAATCTTCTTAATTTAGTTTGTTTGACACTGTCGGATCCTTCACAATGAAGTTGCAAAATGTCCCAAGCATTTTTGGCAACTGTATGGTTAGAGAATAACCGATACAGATTGTGATCCACATGATCAGAAATAGCAGCCATTGCCTTTGCATTGAAATTTGCAAGGGCAAATTCTTCAGCATTCCAATCTTGCTCGGGTTTTGGAACAAAAATCTTTTCTTTCTTTTCTTCATCAGACACAGACGCTTTACCTTTTGGATCAACCCATTCCATAGTAGGGGATGAATATCCTACTAGAATGCTGACCCATGCCCGATGATCAATGTTCTTGATGTACATGATCATCTTAGCCTTCCAAATGGTATAATTTGAACCATCCAGAGTAGGCGGATTATTACGAGTATGAGAACAGTCCATACTGGCCATAACAGATCGATCTCAGTGTGTCGAGATTAGGCTCTGGTGCCAATTGTAGGAATTAAGGCGGCTAGGACTGTTCTTGGAACTGACCAACTGTGTGTTCAACCGTGCTTACAGTTGTCCAGACAGTTGTCTTAACAGTTATCAGATTTGCAGCGGAAATAACGAAACAAGAACAATTAAAACTTCAGCAAGAAATCTTGCTGGAAACTTTCATATATTAAAAGCAACTTGCAGAGTACAAGTCGAATGAAAGAAACAACAAAACGTAACCAAAAGAACAAACCGATCTAAACACTCTAGATCGCACTAAAACATGCAACAACTTAGAGTTCTTTTTCAAGAACTACTAAGAACAATAAGACTCCCTAAAGAAACTCTTTTCTCTGAATATTTTGCTAAGAATCCGTGACTGACAATGAAGGAGTCGGCTTGTATTTATACAAGACTTGGCCGCTCCTTACACTCCAAGAGATCCTTCTTTCCATATGAGAGTCTTCCTAAAATAAAACACCTAAAATATATCCACTTACCAAAGATAAGTATTAGTATGTTAGTCAAATAAATAAAACAAAGATTTAACTACGTATTTACATACATTTTCTACATAATCAGAATCACAAAGATACTCTAAGAAAAAGACGAGTATACCCATACTCTTCACTTTGTCCCTAAATGAGTGTCTTTTTTTAACATAACTTTCTCCCTAAACGTTTTTTTTCGAAAAAAATTTCACCGGTTTCTTTATACGTGCAAAACTAAAGGTTTGGAAAGGAGATTACAAGATTATATATGAATCGTTGTTACCAAATTGTTCAAAAAGTTGAGATTTTCAGTGTCCCTTAAAATAAAATTTGGACACTCATTTAGGGACTGTACCTATTATCATTCCCATCAATCACCACACTATCTATTTTCTTACTATTCGTTTATTATTTCTACCATGTATCGTCTCTATGGTACCATCCTCTCGTATACCTATATATTGCTTTTCATTATCGGTTAAAGCTTCCATTATCCTATTTATACCTGTTTTCGGTATAAAAAGGCGGTTTAAGTGATCTCTAGTATCAGACTGTTTCACAATCTTTTCTGTCACGAATACTATGTCGGTCCCACCCATTCCTTGAATTCTTACACCAACTCTCACTGGTAGTTGTGGTGGAACAATTGGTACTTCATCTCGAGTTATCTTCATCTTTCTCTGCTTCCTAGGTGGCGGAATTTGGACACCGGATAGTTTAAAATACTCCTGTCGCCGCGGTGCAAGAGATTTTTTCTTTGAAATTTTACTTTTTTTCTCCGGCTTTATGATTATGGGCTTGGGTTTCGACTTCGTATTCAATATTTTTTCCAAATAACCTTAATATTCTAGTCTCCTTCTTAACCATCTTAACCATTTACACTTTCTGGATTTTAGAAAAAAATAATCTCTCAAAAAGAATAGTTGAGGAATTAATTTGTGATGGAATAATGGATTATTTATAGGCTGGTTGCCTTTTCCGAACAGAAAATGGGTTGTTCAGTCCAGGGGCGGATCTACTAGTGTGCCTACCATTGCTCAGGCAATGGTAAAAAAAAAAACAAAAATAATAATAATTTTTTTTAAACATTTTGAGTAAATAAGTTCATAACTGTGCACCTAGTTTACATAACTTTAGGTAGCTTAGTTGGTTGAGATGTTAGTTTTTTTGACAAGTGACATGAGTTCAACTCCCACTAGTTGCAAATAGTTTCCAATTTTTTTTTAAACTCTAATAGGCCAGCTTTCTTCAAAGTTTTTGTAAAATTCTTTTGATACCACTTAAAAATATTTTTTCCCTCTACTATGATTTTCTTTTTAAAAACATCAATGTAAAAAAAAAGTTATAAAAATTCTTAACCATCACTTTAACTGACATTAATATAAAATTTTGTAGTTGTTCATGACATAAGCTTTCTTGTTCAAATTCAAAAAAAAAATAAAAAAAATAAAAAAAATCTTGACCACTTATGTTTTTAAATTTGCTCATCATTTTTATTTCTATTTTGTCGATTTATCAACTATTATTGTGTGAATGATTTTTTCTTTACTAGCTATTTTTAGAATGGAGCATCGACCATTTCCAATAATTCCCAAAATTTTACTTAGGGTAAATTGTCTAAGTATTTTACTACCTCCATTCCACTTGAAAAGGTTGAAGGTTGATATTCCTTTTTGAGTTGTCACACTTGAAGGGTAACTTTCGTCTTTAAGAAGCACTAATACCAGAGCACACTAAAAAAAAATCAAGGGCGCTGCCCGAACCCCCGTTCTTTTTAGTTTCACGGTATTTTTTTTTCTCGCAAAAAGTAGGCAACGCCAAATGTTTTAGCGTAGATCCGCCACAGGTTCAGTCCAGTTTATCGAATCCGTACATGTTTCCGAGTCCTGGTAATTTGTGGATTAAAACTTTCTAATTAGGGATTGAAGTAGGGGTGTCAGTGGTTCGGTCCAAACCGCGGTTTGGGACCGAACCGAACTAAACCATACGGTTTGGTTCGGTTTTTAAGCACAAGTAGTTCGGTTCTCAAAAATTGGTAAACCGTGTGGTTCGGTTTGGTTTGTGGTCTGACCCCTGCAGACCAAACCAGACCGAACCAAACCAAACCAAACCGTCAGACCGAACCACCAGACCAAACCGCCAGACCATATATATTAGTCATATATTTGTATGTTAAGTAACATTCACCTTTAAATTATTAAAATAATTTACATTACATCATTCTTAATAACTCTCGTTTTGCATCTTATTCAACATTCATTTCATCGAATGTTATATTCATTGAGGCACATAGTTGACAAAGTTCTGTAGTGTATTCACTTCCTTCGGCTTCTTTATTCGTTTAATATTTTCATTCTTCTGAATTTTCTCTTTTAAACTGAGTGTAAACCATAATTTGAATCGTGATATGAACCTCAGTGTGAATGGTGGTTTAAACCACGATCTAAACCATATTCTAGACCACGGTTTGAACCACGGTCTAAACCGCAGTGTGGACCACATTACTGAACCGCGGTCTGAATCAAACCGAACCAAACCATGGCGGTTTGGTTTGGTTTGGTTCGGTTTGAAATTTTTCGTGGTTCGGTTCGGTTTGGAATTTTCCCAAACCGATGACTAGTGGTTTGGTCTATAAAATGGCCGAGACCGAACCAAACCGAACCATTTACACCCCTAGATTGAAGAGCCACAGAAGTACTTTGTTGGGCCTACGCCATATTTAGGCTTTGAATTTTCCACCCGGCCCATTTACATAATTATATCCAACGCAAGCCCAATTAGTCACCAAAACAGTTTAGGGCATCTCCAATGCAAGGTCCTTATCTATAGGTATCAAAATCAAAATTTGCTACCTATGGACCTATTCACAAGGTACGAAATTGTCTTCTCTGATGCAAGGTCCTTAGTCATAGGTATAAAAATTGTTATGTTTAAGTAAATACAAAGTAGGACAAATTTGAAAATGCCCTATGTCATTGTTACTTTGAGAAGTAGCCGACGAAAACATGTGAAGTGGGTATCAAAATTTGATTTTGATACCCACCATTGGAGTTGCTCTTAGAGGGATCAAAGAATTACTCCCTCAGTCCCATACTTACAGCTACCAAACGAGAGTGTACGGGGATTAAAAAAATATGTTGAAAAAGTAAGTATTGTCAGTGGGTAAGAGAGAGAAAATAAGTCAGAGAGAGAAAATAAGTCAGTGGATAGGTTTTGTCACAATATACAAGCTCAACTGAAATTGATCAAATTATTTAATAAAAAAAAGAACTGATTATCTTAAATAATGTATAAAATTGTTATGAATTTTAAAATTTCATTAAAATAAATATTTAAAAATAATAATTAAAAAAAAAAAAAAACATTAGGTGCCAGCTCCCACAAAATTTCCCCTTGCATCCCCTTGAACCATGCCCAATCAAGTTGTGCCTACGTCTATCTATAACAACAAGATAAACTTGCTAAAATTAGAAATTGGCCCACATGAAATTTAAAAAGGAAAGGTTGAACACGTGTGGCATTGTGAGCTCTTCAAATCTGCCAACTGGTTAGGATGTGGTTTTGTTTTGTTTTTTCTTGAGGCAGACCTGGTTTTGTTAGAACCTGGTTTTGGTGGGAGATGTACGTGGCAGCTCCTTATTTCTATCTTTTCTTAAAGAGGCACGTGTTTTTTACGTGTCTCAATAAGAAGTGACTTAGATTTCTCAAATCTGCCCTAAGGCGTTTATTCCGGTTCAAGTTTCCGAGCCTTCTCAATTTTGCTTCAAAAATTTGAAATTCAAGGAAAACAAAATTGAACTCAAACCCATCTCCACAAAATTGAACAAAGGCCAAAACACACACCAAGCACACAGCAATTAAGAAGACAAAATCAAAGAGATGATGAAATGGCTAACGAGTGAGGGTCATGGTGCCGGCTTCTCCGATTAGACAAGCTTGTGAAACACAAAGAACTCGGTAAGATATTTGTGCACATGTGGCTCGAGATAGGCGGATCTGAAAGGTACGGGGACATTGCCGGAGATAGCAGCCGCTGTAGGGGAAGATGCCTTCACCGGATAAAACATCGGGCGGAGAACTCGCTAGATCTGTGCGCCGGTGGGTAACGAGGAGGCAGTGGAGTAGCGTATCTGGTTAAGAGAGAATTAGAGGGATGAAATGAACTGGGAAGGAGGGAAGGGAGATTAGAGAGAGACGACGATAGGACGAGAGTCTACGCCGAGCCGAGGTTGATACTGCCGGAGACCGGAGACGGGAAAGGATGCCGGGTATGGTGGTGATCGCCGGCCATGGTGTGGGGCGTATTTTAGAGAGACAGAGAAAGAGGGGATTAGTTCTTGTGTTTGTGTTTGTGTTTTAGAGAGAGGGTGATGAGATGAAAATTGGAAGGGAGAACGGCAAATTAAAATGAAGAGGGCGTATTTTCATGTTTTGGTTCATGTCTGGAGGAGTAGGGCCGTAAACGAGCCGAGCCGAGCTTTGGAGTTTTGGGCTCGAGCTCGTTAACGAATTATCGAGCTCGAGCCCATTTTCTTTGTTCGAGCTCGACTCGAATCGAGTTTCGAGCCGCTCGCGAGCTTTTCACGAGCCGTTCGAACTCGAGTCTTTACGAGCCGAGCTCGAGCTTAAACATTTTTCTAAAAATTATGAAATCAAACGAGCTCAAGTTCGAGCCTTATCGAGTTCGAGCCTTATGCTCGCGAGCCTTTCACGAGCTGTTCGAACTCGAGCCTTTACGAGCCGAGCTCGAGCTTAAACATTTTTCTGAAAATTATGAAATCAAACGAGCTCGAGTTCGAGCCTTATCGAGTTCGAGCTTTACCGAGCTCTGGTAAGTATTCTCTGCATTTTGAACAAAAACACTATTTTTTTAATCTCAAAACGTGTCTAATTTACAAATGTAACCTCCTGTTTACTTTTTTTTTTTTTTTTTGAAAAGCTCTTGTTCATTTAACTTCTCATATTATAAACGATTAATTGAATCGTATATACCATCAGGTTGTAATATACTCCTTATGTCCCAAATTTTATATTTACTTATCAAATTTACTTAAACTTTAACTTATATTTTACACTAAATTATTAATTCTCATAAAAATTAAAAAATGGTTGTTAAATCATTAATAAATTATGTAAATTAATAATTTGCATAAAATATTAATCAAAATTCAAATAGTTTGACTCTACATAACCAAAATTCAAATAGTTTTACTATTATAGTTAACTATTATAGTTACTATGGTAATTTTTTTGTAAGAAAAAATAGTTACTAAGGTAGTTAATACTTATAGTTAACTATTATATTTCACTATAAATAGCTAACTATTATATTTAACTATTAATAGTTAAATATTTGTTTTAACAATTATATTTAAAAGTTAAGGCCGACCGTATTCTAACGGTGAATTCATAACAATTTTTGAAATGCATAGGGTTAGGTAGGTTTTCATATTGTGGTCAACGTTTTATGGAGTTGACCATGAAAGTCAAAGTCAGTGAAACTTTTTGGTTAGTATATAGCATTTAAATGATGCTATTATACTTAGTCAATTGTATTTAGTAAAACGTACGCTACGCTAGGTGTATAATATAGTATATGTTACATGTATGTATATATACATATAATACATACATACATCATACATATATACACATATACGGCTTTCGTCCCGCCCGACTTAAGAGGAACTAGAATGAGTGGAGGAGGTTATGAGAACAAAAGTAATATTATCTTTCTATTTTTTGGTCGTACTACGTCGAGTATGACACTAAAAATGTCAAAATGTCCTATATAGACACACACATATCATACATACATATATTTATGTATATAAATATGTGTTACATGTATGTATATATAATATCCACTATACCATATACATAAATAATATATATATATATATAGGGTCGCGCTCCTGTGAGAACCATTTTATATGAGAACCGTGAGAACCAATCATAACCTATTAGGAAAAAAAAATCAAGGGTCCAGATGTTAGATACATTGGATACACTTGGATACATTAGTCAATTTTCGAAAAACAATTGGATACATTAATTTTAAACATAGTGTATCCAAGTGCAACACTTAGATACAATACTTATTAACCTATTGTATCCAAGTGTAAGTGTATCAATTGTATCTAACATAACATATGGACCCTTGATTTTTTTTCTAATCTAATGGTTATGATTGTTTCTCACGGTTCTCACGATATTTAGGTTCTCATTTGAGCACCTACATATATATATATATATATATTCTACATGCAAACGCATTTATATGTGAAATATATGTGTGTGTGTATGTGTAAATAATAAACATTTTGTTCATTCTATATTTGAGTAATTAAATATACTTGCATATATAACTACAATAATAGATGTTAATTTTATTTTTTATTTCAATGAGAAAAATAATATAAGACAAATATGTGTACATTTGAAAATAATAAATTAGTTTTGAAAAAAAATCCCGACTATTGTGTATATATATCTCTACGTTTTCATAATGAATGTGCATAGAATAAATTAATTTTAGTTGTTGTACAATCTATATTGTATTATTGTATTGTATGTGTATAGTCGCTATATGATCATTATATGAATGTATAAAAATTAAATTAATTTTAGTTGTACAATTATTGTTGTTTGATTCATTTTGAAGATAAAAATATTTTAGTTATGATTTATTACTTGTACAATGTTGTATATACATATAATGTATATGTATTCATTACAAAAGTAATAATGATGATTATTTAGTCGAACACGAGCTTAACGATCCGAGCTCGAGTCAAACGCAAACAAAATAACCCGTGTTAACGAGATTATCGAGCCGAGCCCGAGCTCGAGTTATGCGTGATTTAAACGAGCCGAACACGTGCCGAGCTCAAGCCGAGGTCGAACAAAGCTCGTCGAACAAACGAGCCGAACACGAGCTGGCTCGATAAAAATTCGAGCTCGAAAACTCGGTTCGAGCTCGAGCTCGAATAGCACTTCGAGCCCATTCGAACCGAGCTTTAACAAGCCGAGCCCGAGCCGAGCTCGAACGGGCTCGGTTCGTTTAACAGCCCTATGGAGGAGTGTTGGGTTTAATTGGGACTCAAATAATTTTTATTTTTTTTCAAACAAACGACAAGTCGAATTCATTCACAACAATAAAAAAGATGGCACTCCACATCGATCGAAGGCTCATCCCAAATATAAGTAGATGTTTCATGTCTTATACTACAACAATGATTTTTTTGATTGAAATTCTGAGACATACGGAATTTACTCCAAGAGAAACTTGGAAACTGCATCCATACGGCATTCGAGAAATCCCACATCGGATAGTATTTTGCGTTGAGTACTTTATCGAATGTAGACTCCGGATTGCCGAAGAGACATCCACTAAACATCCCAAAATCCGTAAAACATTCTTGCGTAGTAAGAACCGAAACAATCATTCCCTTGTGATAGAATACGAGATTCATCGTAATTAGAATAACAAAACAAAAACAAACGGACAAACAACGGCTCTCGACGAGGAGAGAAATCAACGGGTCTCAACTTAGGAGAGAAAACAACGGCTCTCAACTTAGGAGAGAAACTTATTATATACTAATACACTACATATAATTAAAAACAACAACACAAGTATTTGTAATTTCAATTGGAGATTGAAAGATGAATCAAGGAAGAAGATGAAGTAGGAAATGGATGGCGATCAAAGTTTGAGAGAAGTTTGAGAGAGAGGTTTTCCATCTCTTTGGGACTCAAATAATTATTCAATATATTCCTCTGTGTTATAATATATTATTATGTGGATGTCCTTTGAACCAGAAGTGTACAAGAGAAGCTTTGCAAGATTATCTTTCGCGAAGCTTACTAAGGAAGCTTTGTAAATATCTTTAGTGAAGCTTCCTAGGGAAGCTTGGTAAATATCTTCAGAGAAGCTTACTAAGGAAGCCTTACTAAATGATAGTGTTTATCCTTATGGAAGCTTATAGATGAAGCCAATTTCCACCTATAAATAGTAGGCTCTAGTTTTCATTTCAATAGACTTCATAAGTTCTTAACTTCTATCTTTCTCTCTTGTACACTCTCTCTATAATAGTCTTGAAATAAAATATTATCTATTGAGATTATGATCTTGGTTCTCCAGTTTTATAACACGTTATCAGCACGACTTCGTTCTAGTTCCAGATCCTGAGCTATAGTCACCAAAGTAGGTACGGTATCGGTAAGATCTACCTAGTCTCTTTTCAAGTTATTTCAAAATTATATCTTATATATGTTTGCAGGATTTTAAAATAATAAGTGAATATAATTCTACGATGTTTAAAATTACATCACAGTTAAAACTATGTGGATAAAGAACAACTGATAATGATATGCTAGAAAAAACTTTCTCCATATTCCTTCTTTGATTTACTCCTGCAGTAGCAATATCGATAAAAAGGTTTAAAAAGATATTCTGAATTAATCTCATATGCCTGAGCAAAATAATAAGATCTTATTGAAAAACCACGAAGCCCGCCCCACTGGCTCTACTCCATTCCCTGAAGTGAACGCGAGTATATATGATAATACTGAGCGAGGCCGAGAACGTGGTCGGGGGAGATTTTATAATCGGTATCATAATGACAATCACCCCAATAATGATGAAAAAAATTTCTCGCCACCAGAAGTGGAATAGAGAAGGTAATAATGAAATATCATCGACTAGACAAATTAAGCAACCGATAAAAATTGAGAATTTATGTTATCGGTGCAGAATGAAAGGCCATTGAGCCCGTACTTGTCGTACGCCTAAACATCTTGTTAAGTTGTATCAAGCATCAATGCTGAATAAAGGGAAAGATATTGAAACAAATTTTGTCTATGAAAACGATGATGTGAATCAAGATCCATCTACAAATACACATCTGGATATATCATATTTTCTCAATCCAAATGTAAATGATTACATACTTAATGGGGGAGAAACCCAAACTAACTAAATTATCTGACTCATTATAATTTACTTTAGTGTGTTCTATTATTTCAGTGTGTGTGTGTGTTCTAACATATTTAACTTTTACTTATAAATATATTTGATTGTAAATGATGTTAATATTAGTCCAATATGTGGTAGTACAAAGATGATTGATGGCTCCAGAAGTGCTAACATAGTACTACTAAGAGGAACAAAAATCAGTATAAAAATACATTGTTTTCATTTATGTCTCAAAGAAATTTACTATGCTTTAAAGATATCCGTGAAAATGGACATCATATTGAGACAAGTAATGAAGAAGATATGTAATATTTATGCATTACAAAGACTGAATCAGGTAACAAATATGTGGTAGAAAAGTTGCCTGTATTTTCTTCTAGAGTATGCTATACAAAGATTAGCATAATTAAAGTACATATGACAGTAAACCAGAAGTTTACTGATATAAATGGTCTTATTAGTAAACCAGAAGTTTACTAATATAAATGATTTTACCAGTAAACCAGAAGTTTACTGATATAAATGGTTCTACTATATGGCATAACCGGTTGGGGCATCCCGGTTCTAATATGATGCGAAGAATTATGGAAAATTCACATGGGCATCAATTGAAAAACCAAAAGATTTTTCAATCTAATGAATTCTCATGTGCTGCTTGCTCTCAAGACAAATTGATAATTAAGCCATCACCAGCAAAAGCTGGAGTTGAATCTCCAAAGTTTTTAGAGCGAATACAAGGTAATATATGTGGACCGATTGATCCACCGTGTGGACCATTTAGATATTTTATGGTTTTAGTAGATGCATCTACTAAATGGTCACACATAAGTTTATTATCAACTCGCAACCTGGCGTTTGCGAGAAATTCGATTACGATCACAATTTTCAGATTATGTGATCAAGACAATTAGCCTTGATAATACTGGTGAATTTACATCAGAGGCTTTTAATAACTATCGTACATCTATTGGAATAGATGTTGAACATCTAGTTTCTTATGTTCACACACCAAATGGTTTAGTTGAAGCATTTATTAAACGAATTCAGTTAATAGCTAAACCATTGCTTATGAGAGCAAAGCTACCTGTCGTAGCTTGGGGACATGCTGTTTTTACATGCAGCAGCACTTATACGCATCATGCCATCGAGTTATCATAAGTTCTCCCCATTAGAATTGGCTTATGGTCAGGAGCCAAATATTTCCCATCTAAAAATGTTTGGGTGTGCGGTATATGTTCCAATTGCTCTACCACAACGCACCAAGATGGGACCCCAATGGAGATTGGAGATATATGTTGGGTATGATTCTTCTTCTATTATAAGATATCTTGAACCATTAACAGGAGATCTATCTGCGGCACATTTTACCGATTGTCATTTTGATGAAAAAAAATAAAAATAAAAAATCCCAACATTAGGGGGAGAAAGTAATAAGATGGAAATGGAAATCAAGTGGAATATATTTCAATACTATATTGATCCTCGTACAAAGCAATATGAACCAGAAGTTCAAAAGATAATCCACTGCAAGAGATAGCGAATCAATTGCCAGATGCATTTACTGATCTAAAAAGAGTGACAAAGTCACATGTTCCAGCTGTAAATGCTCATATACGGATTGATGTCCCGATTGGACAGTCCGCTAATGAATCTAAACCATGTCTGAAGCATGGAAGGCCTATCGGTTCTAAAGACAAAAATCCTCAAAATAGAAAATGAGCAAATTATGAGAAAAGCCTCATCGAGGTATATGAATCTCCTGAAGAGATACATGTCAAATCTGATCAAATACTTCCAGAAGATGTTCGGGTACCTGTAATCATTAAGAATGATGATATCTCGATCAGTTATGTCAGTACAGGAAAAATATGGAACCGGGAGGAAACAATTGTCGACAATATTTTTGCATATAATATAGCGCTTAATGTTATGGAAAATAACGAGGATCATGAACCTAGGTGTATCGACAAGTATCGATACAGAAATGATTGGCCAAAGAGGAAAGACGCAATTCAAGCAAAACTCAACTCACTTGAGAAGCGTGAGTTTTTCGGACCTGTAGTCCATACACCTGAAGGTGTAAAACTAGTAGAGTACAAATGGGTCTTTGTGCAAAAAAATAAATAAATATAAAGCACATTTTGTTGCACAAGAATAAAGCATGTCTTGTTGCACAAGAATAAAGCACGTCTTGTTGCACAAGAATAAAGCACATCTTGTTGCACAAGGTTTTTCGCATAGACCTGGATTTGATTATGAGGAGACATATTCTCCTGTGGTGGATGCAATTACATTTCGCTATCTCATTAGTCTGGAAATACATGAAAAGCTTGATATGCGTTTAATGGATGTTGTCACTACATATTTGTATGGTAGACTTGACAATGATATTTATATAAGAATCCCAGAAGGATTTAAGAGAATCCCAGAAGGATTCAAGATGTATGAAGCATGCAATTCAAATTCTCGAGAAGTTTGTTAAATTAAATTACAAAGATCTTTGTATGGTTTAAAACGATCTGGACGGATGTGGTATAACCGTCTCAGTGAATACTTGGCGAAAGAAGGATACAAGAATGATCCTATTTGCCCATGTATTTTTCATTAGAAAATCTGTTTCAGGATTTATTATAACGGCTATTTATGTTAATCTAAATGTTATTGGAAGTCCAGAAGAAATTTCAATAGCTGTTAAGCTGCAAATGTGCCTACGAGGATAGAACTCCCAGAAGGAGTATTATCAGGAAGGCCAGTGATCTCACCTAACGAAATACATACCCCTTCCCAGAAGAGAGGGAGGCCAATTGGTTCCAAGGATTCGTATCCCCGTAAACGGGTGAGTGCACAATATTTGAATCCCGTTACTGATAGTAAAATTGGAATGTCATCCGATCTATCTCATGATATTGTTCCAGATTATGGATTCGTTTTGAAAACGAAGTCGGGGGACGCCTCGACATTGACATCCATTTCTGATAATAAATAAATATCAGTTAGTCATGCATGCATATATGAGATATGTAATCGGGATGAAACAATTATCAATGATGTATTTACTTATACAGTAGCAACTGAGATTATATGTGGCGATGATATTGAACCTCGTTCCGTAAATGAGTGTAAACAAAGAATTGATTGGCCTAAATGAGAGAAAGCAATCAAGTCAAAGTTCGATTCCTTAAAAAAAAGAGGAGTGTTTGGACCAGTAGTTCCTACACCTCTTAGGGTTATACCCATGGGATATAAATAGGTATTTACGAGAAAAATGAATGAGAGAAATGAGATTACGAGATATAAAGCTCACCTTGTGGTACAAGGTTTCTCTCAACGGCTTGGGATTGACTTTGATAAAACATACTCTCACGTTATGGAAGTTATTAGATTCTGATATTTTGTCAGATAATGATCCAGCGGATCAGAAGTCAAGACAACTGCGGTGACTGATTCACGAAGTCACTACCTAAAGCCACTTTTGAGAAGTATATGAAAACAATTGGCTTACGCAGATTGTTAGAGCTTCCACCCTTGTAGTTTTCAGGGGGAGTATCCAGAAGATACTCGAATTTCATTGTACTCTTTTTCCTTCGCGCGGGGTTATTTTTCCCACCGGGTTTTGTTACCCGCCAAGGTTTTAACGAGGCAATGAGCGTTTATTGAAAAGATTGTGAGTTGTACTCTTTTCCTTCGAGATTATTTTTCCAAAGGGTTTTTGCTCGAAAGGTTTTTAATGAGGAAACACGTATGGCATAATTATCATTCAAAAGGAATCTCCAAGGAGGAGTAGGCGACTAAGAGATCGCGAGTAATGTTTTGTTCAAAAGGAGCATCATGAAGCTAAGAAATTGTTAGTGCAGACAGAGGTGTTACCTCAGATGTTGCCACTGACAGTCTAAGTGCTGTGACGAAAATATTTTGTAATTTGACATTTCTTTCTAATATAATTTTATACTAATCTCCTAATATTATTGTCTAGATGTTGGTCTATATTTCAGGTTATAATAAAGTTGATTTAAAGAGCTAAAAACGTGGAGAAGAAATTAACAAAGAATTATGCATAAATGCCAAAAATTAGAGAAGTTACAAACATATTTAACATGTGTTAAATATGGAAAATGTGAGAAGACCAAGTCCAAGTATTTGTTGCTGATCAAATGGAAGAGTACAAGGCATTGGAAGCAAGGAGTACAAAAAGGTGAAGCTTAGACTTGGCCATGAAGTATTCGGTTGAGATAAAAGTGGAAAGTAGACAAGTCTTGCTTGATTTGTGGAGAGTTAGCTCGGCACATGATCTCCACCCTCCCCACTCATCACAAACAGCCTTGGGCTGTGTCATTGAGTAGCCTCCAAGTCTTTGTTGGCTATATATAGTGCTTGGATGAGAAGATTGAAAAGAAGCCAAATTTCACACACATCCATAGCACAAAGATCAAAGTACTCTTGGCTCTTTAAGATTCTCTCTTCCATACACTCTTTTATCACTCAAATACTTCGGGTTTGAGTGAGTTTTGGTTAGGATAGAATCTTGTGCTTTGTTCTTATTTTGGTTCCATAGAAAGTATATCATATTAGTTATAGGGAACCTTTTTAACTTTGTAATTGGTACTCATATTGATTATAAGGTTTTCGCCATTTAGGCATCTCAAGTTATATTTATATAACTTGAGAAAAATATATCTCTTGTGCTATTTAATTTTCCGCTGCAAAACTCTTTTATTTTTGTGTGTGTGTTTTCTGTCCGTCGGGTGTGTTACATGGGGTGTTACCTAACACTTGAGGTAACATCTGTTCTCAGAAAGCTTTTGACAAACAATTTCAGAAATCGTGTACTCTTTTTCCTTCACTAGAGTTTTTATCCCACAAGGTTTTTCTCTGGTAAGGTTATAAAGAGGCATGCTACTTAGATGCGGACATCCAAGGGGGAGTTTTATAATATATTATTATGTGGATGTCCTTTGAACCAGAAGTGTACAAGAGAAGCTTTGCAAGATTATCTTTCGCGAAGCTTACTAAGGAAGCTTTGTAAATATCTTCAGTGAAGCTTACTAGGGAAGCTTGGTAAATATCTTCAGAGAAGCTTACTAAGGAAGCTTTACTAAAGGATAGTGTTTATCCTTGTGAAAGCTTATAGATGAAGCCAATTTCCACCTATAAATAGTAGGCTCTAGTTTTCATTTCAATAGACTTCAGAAGTTCTTAACTTCTATCTTTCTCTCTTGTACACTCTCTATAATAGTCTTGAAATAAAATATTATCTATTGAGATTATGATCTTGGTTCTCCAGTTTTATAACACTCTGTAATTTATTGTGAGAAACTACTAGCCTTTTTAAGCAAAGTTAATTAGTGCTCTTTTTGTCTTAAAAATATAAGTAACCAATTTTCAAACTTACTGTCAAATTAAAAGCAAAATTTAAACTTTATTTGGGAGCCAGTTTGTATCGAGGGAGTACATTATTTTATTTTATTTTGAAGGAAGGGAGGGAGTACATTCTTGAACTCTCAAATTACAACTATATGCGCTTGATTTTAGGCAATCATCTCTACGTCTAATCTAATACACAAAATTTTGGGGGAAACTAGTTTCCCCCTAACTTAAAAAAAGACTGGTTTTGGAACTAGGTATGTAAGTCGGCTTCTTTAAGAACCGGTTCACAAAAAAATTCCACGCACCTTTGTTGTAAACCGTGAAAAACAACTTTTCTTCTTTACCTTTTCTTCTTTCTCTCTTCCTCTCTCTCTCTCTCTCTCTCTCTCTCAAACCTAACCAGTGAAAACTACTGTCGTAAGTTCGTCGTATGGTCGTTAATTTCTCTCGATTTTTAAGCGATTTTTGATTGTCGTTGTTCGTTCGTTAATTTCGCTCTATTTGAAGCAAACTACAGTTTGATTTAAAGCAGAATGAGGATGAAATCAATAGTGAAGCCTACAACAAAGAGATCTGTATTGAAGAATAAGAGGGGCGTGATGGAGGTATGTGTTGATTTCATGTTTTTTTTTCGCTTGATTCTCAGTCTATTTTGTTCGCTTATTGTGTTGATTTCAAACATTTTTGTTCGGTTTTTGTGATGCTTGATTAGGTATTTTGAGTTTGGTACTTGTTACTCAGTGATTTAAACATAAAAGGAGTCTTTGTTGAATAAAATTGAAGACTTTTCGGCAATCAAACATGATCACATTGACAAGTTTTTGGGAGCAAAGACAACGAGGAGAAGAAGAGGAAGAAAGCTGGTAGTTCGAATGCAACATATGTCAGCAAACTAGGTCTAGAAAGGGTGTTAGTCAGTGAAATTGTAACTTGTTGTTTTGAAATCGAAACTTGTTGTTTTAAGTTATTAACTTGATGTTTTTTATGCCTAAACATGCGTATTCGGTTGTATTGAAAGTTCATGTTCAAACTGCTAATATCAAGTTTGTTTATTAAAACACAAAGTTATACTATTAAAATACCAAGTATATATCTGATACAACATACTTTTGATTAACCACCAAGTGCACTAATAAAACATCAAGTTACTGTACTAAAACATAAAGTTACAATACTAAAACACCAAGTTACTATACTAAAACAACACCAAGTTATATTATAAGCTGATGTTTAAAAAGCTTATTTCAATAAAAATGCATGGTTATATAATATCAAGTTTTCTTGTTAAAAAACCAAGTTACATTACAAAAACACCAAGTATATATCTGATACAACATAACTTGATTATCCACCAAGCTGCACTAATAAAATAAAAGGTTACTGTAGTAAAATATCACGTTACAATACCAAAACACCAAGTTACTATATTAAAACAACAAGTTACACCAAATCAATTCCATTTCAATTTGAGCAGCTTGAACATCTCCATTTCAATTTGAGCAGCAAATGACTACAAGATTCAAATTAAGTGTAGATTTGGTGTTTTTTAGTCAAATGAAGATATCCATATCTTCAAATTGATCTTCATTGTCTTTTTCAATCTCACTCTCCTCTGGTTCAATGACATTGTGATCTACTATCTCCATCTCCATATCCATCTTCTATAAGGAGAAAATCAATTTCAATTAGATCAGTTAGAGAATTCGAATATCAATTTCAATTTCAAATTAAAAAAAAATGTGATAATTGATGAACAAACTTGTAAAGATTCATACCTTTTCAATCGTTTTTTTTAAGCTCATCTCGTCTGCAATGGCAGTAGAGAGATGGAGAGAGAGAAAAAGAGAGAGATTGCGGAAGAAGGGAACAGTCGGCGGCTACTAGTGTTTTTCACGTTTTATGCCCTAATTTTGTTAATGAGCGAGATGTTGGACCGAACCGGTTTAAAAAAGGTTGAAGTTTGGTTCATTATTGCTTGTCAAAACCGGTCTTTTTTTAACATTAGGGGGAAACTAGTTTCCCCCAAAACCAACTCAATCTAATATGTATAAAAAAAATAGACAATTGACAGATAGATTAAATTTTTAATTTGCATATTGCTTCTGTAAGTTCGGCTTGACTATTTTTAGAGACATATAATTATTTACCTTTGTCCTCAAATATTTTATTGTTATTGATATTGATCTTCATTTACTTTTATTAGGAGTGATTTATTGTTAAAATAGTTCAAAATGTAATTAAATTGACTATTTTAGTTAAAATGATACAAATTGTTATGAGCTGGAGAGAGTAATTATTAGTACATTAAAAAAAAAAACTATATTAGTCTCATTTAACCATTTTAAATATAATACTATAAAAACAAATATTTTACAATGTTAACAAGTTATTTATTCACGTATAAATATTGATAAATTTTATAAAGTTTTTTTTTTTTGAAACAAATAAATTCCAAAAATTTGAAAAATTAACTTTAATAATTATAATGAGACGTCAATTTTTTATTTAGTTTTTGTTTCATAAATGGGTCCTGTAGACAGTGGCAGAGGTAGGGGATAGCTTATGGGGGAAATTTCCCCCATTGAGTTTCTAAAATCAATAATTTAGTAGTGCATTTTTTTGTAAAATATTAGTACAATTAAGTGATTTAATGCAAATTTCTCCCATTGAAGTTTAGAAAAAAATACATTATAAATAATTTTTGCCCCCATTAGTTAGTATATTTTTTTGGAAACATAGATTGCCCCCTTACAAAATAATCCTGGCTTCGCCATTGCTTGGAGAGAGACGTGAGACTATTGCTCAAATATGAATGGCATTTCAAGGTTAGAGTGGCTGTTTCTTAAAAAAAAAAAAAAAAAAAAAAAAAGGTAAGTGGTGGGTTCCAACCGCCCATGATTCTAAAAGGTTTGTGAAATCATTAATGTACTTATGAAAACATTAATGTAAGTATGTTTGTTTGCTTATAAAAATGTTTGCGAAATTAGTATTTTTCTTTATCTGACTTTCCAAAAGATTTCTTTTTTTTTTCTTCAATAAAATTACCCCCACCCTTTTCTCCCCGTTTTAATATCACACGTTTACATTTATTGCTCAATTTAATTGAACTTTTGAAAAATAATTGTACTCTATGAAAATGTTAATTGGTTTCAGTTAATTTTTCATCCTTATTATTTATTTATTTACTTATTTATTAATAATATGTACTATTTTTTTTAAAATGATTTTGTTGCTTTATCTCCAGTCAAAAGTTTGAATACTTTGTAATTATGATAAGCCTCACGTATGATGTATGTACTGATAATAATGTTGTGTGCAAAGAAGTGTTCAAAAAAAAAAAAGTGTTCCATAATTTAGAAAAAAAGTATGCTCTTATTTTTTATGAGTATAATTTCATTTTTTGTCTTTTATGTACAAGTAACTTCCCGTGCATCTCACGGGAGTAACACTAGTCATAGAAAATAACGCATTATGTTTAGCTTCAACCAGCACACCAAGGAAAATCATAAACAAAGGCACTCATTCGTGTCACATTTATTTATTTCAGTGGCATTTTAAAGTCGGAGACACTGAAATAGGACGTAGGATCCCTATTTTTGCACGCTCTTCGTGTAGCGTTGTAGTAAGATTGAAAACTAAACTAATGACACATTTTTATAAAGGAATGTAACACTCTTTTTTTCAAATGTAACACTTTTTTTTTCTTTTCAAAATTAACATAAGATTGACAAACTAAACTAATGTTTCATTTTATAAAAAATGAATGTAACATTTTTTTTCCTCAATTGTAACAGTTTATATTCTTAAATGTAACATTTTATCTGAAATGTAACAATTTTTTAGTGAGAAAGTAACAATTGAAATGCAACTCAATTATATATATATGAATTTTTACTCTTTTTTTAAAGAAGAAAAGTAACATTTACCAAATAAAAATTTACATTCATCTATATAGAAAATTTTAATTATATATTCACTTTGTTACACTTCAAATATTAATTTTTTTAACCACAAAAACTATCAAACAATTTAAATTTTCTTGTTAAATTTCAGTCGGCATAAGTGGCACGGCCGTGCCAACAAACCTGATGTCAGTTTTTGGGCAGTTTAATTGGGTGACGGGATTTAGGTCTTGTAGGTCATTAAGGGTTAATGACTAGGGACTATAAATATATCAGCCATTAAACTAATGCAACCTAGTATGTTTGAGAAACATAATTCTTGATCCAAGATTGAGAATCAAAGATCAAGAACACCAAAATTCATATAGCCTTTGAATATTAGAAAAGTGTGTTTTCTAATGGGTCTAGCAATCCAGATCAAGAATTGTTCTAGATATTCGTCCGCATGTGGATACACATAGAGGATGTTTGCTTTAACATCCCAAGTTCGTGTTCCTGTGATCCTGATCCGAAGAACGCGAAGAACGAGGAGATCAAATCTTAAAGCTTGAAGACTTGAAGATTTGGAGATCCAAAAAATTTAAATGCACAACAACGGTTAGCACTCTAAATTCATCTTGCTATTAATATAATCATCATGAATAGATCTTGGGGCTTAGGGTTTTGTTGATTTTATATTTCATTATTCCGCTGAGCATGTTGCCTCAAAACCCAACAATTGGTTCACACGGATTTGTGGGGATCGTCTCCGGTAACTTCTCTAGGTGGTGCGTCATATTACATGACTTTCATTGATGATTCTACAAGGAAGGTCTGGGTTTTCTTCTTAAACGGGAAAGATGATGCTTTCGGGGTGTTTAAGAAATGGAAGGCCTTGGTGACAAAAGTGGGCGGCCGCACAGGTTAGAGTGTGCGGCCGCACACAGTGTCGGGAAACCTGGGCTGGGCTGAATTCGACTGATTTTAGGATTCCTTCTTTGTCTAGGGTTTGGACTTATTCTAGGTTGTGTATATAAGTAGGTTTCCGCCCCATAACTCATTGTAACTCTAAATTAACATATTATAGTGCAAGATCCTTGCTTGGTAGTGCCTCTAGATGTAGTAAAAAATATTGACTAACTGTGTAAACAATTCTTTGTGTCTCTTTACTGTTTTTGCTTCTTTTATCGTTCTTGCTTGTTGAGTTTGATTATTATATTCTTGCGATCTGTTTGTGTTTGGAGGGTCTATACCACAACATTTGTTTAGGACAACATAGCAATTTTTAATTGTCTATATTTTAATGTTTTTTAGACAACATTTCCTAATAGTCTTCTATTTCGTGACAACATTCTCTAAATGGTTCATATTTGTGTTGTGGAATAAGCCCTCCCAACCCAAGCAAATCGCAAGAAATCAATAGCCCACAAACAAGCACAAGAAATAGATAACCCAAAGCAAAAGACAAAAGAACACAAGAAATTGTTTACCCAGTTCATCAATAATCTTGACTATGTCTGGGGGCACTACCAAGCCAGGATCTTGCACTATAATATGTTAATATGAAGTTACAATGAGTTATGGGGTGGAACCTTAATTAAATATACAACCTATAATGAGACCTAAACCTAAACATATGAGAATTCCCGAAAATACTGCACTTTTCCGAATCCAGTTCGCCGCACCGAGCGCCCGCTCGGTAGGTACCAGGCACGTCCGCTTACCTTTCGCCAGAGACTGATTCTTTATGACGAGACCAGGCGCCCGCTCGCCCTCTGTACATATTTTCTTCTTCTTTCTTTCCTTTAAGATCTATATTCCAACAATCTCCCACCTAGAGATCAACCTGTATATCCAAGCCCAGTATCCGTCTTCAACTCATCCTTAGTGCCATAGTACTCACCTCGATGATGGTAGTGCCATCCTCCTCCCCTATTCTCCAAGCCCCGTTGAAGCTATGCATAGCTTCAACTTATCAAGGTTTACAACCTTGGTCAACATGTCAGCCGGGTTCTCCGATCCTTGAATCTTCTCCAGCCTTAAGATCTTCCTCTCCAAGAGATGTCTGATGTAATGAAACCTCAGCTCAATATGCTTCGCCCTAGAATGAAACGCTGGATTCCTTACTAGATGAATTGCACTCTGACTGTCACTGTAGAGAGAATTACCACTTCGCGTCTTCCCAAGTTCACCCAAGAAGTTCTATAACCATACCATCTCTTTGCTTGCCTCTGTCACTGCCACATATTCTGCTTCCGCAGTAGACTGAGCCACGATCTTCTGCAATTTAGAAGCCAAGGAGACTGCCGTAGCACCCAATGTAAACACAAAACCCGTAGTACTTCTCCTCTTATCAAGATCACTTGATGCCAAATCCGCATCAACATAACCAGCTAACACGACATCCTTGCTAGAGAAACATAAAGCCTTACCAGCAGTACCTTTTAAGTAACGAAGGATCCATTTAACCGCTTCTCAATGTTGCTTCCCTGAATTGCCCATGAACCGGCTGACTACTCCCACCGCATGTGCAATGTCCAACCTTGTACACACCATAGCATACATTAGACTCCCCACTGCCGAAGCATATGGAGTCTTACCCATCTTGTCACGCTCCTCCTTGATCTTAGGTTAATCCTTTTCAGATAGCTTAAAGTGCATACCAAACGGTGTACTTGTTGGCTTTGCCTCTTCCATGAAAAATCTTGCCAAGACCTTCTCGACGTACGCTGCTTGTGAAAGAACCAACTTACCCGACTCTCTATTCTGGTCAATTCGCATACCCAAAATTTTTCTCGCCTCCCCTAAATCCTTCATCTCGAACCGTTCTAACAACTGTGCCTTCAATCTGTTTACCTCTCTACTACTAGAGCCCGCTATTATCATGTCATCCACATATAATAGCAAGATTATGTACCCGTTGTCAGTGTTCTTGAAGTAGAAACAATGATCTGCCTCACATCTGATAAAATCAATGTCATGCATGAATCCATCAAACTTCCTGTACCACTGCCTAGGAGCTTGTTTAAGGCCATACAAGCTCTTAGTCAACCTGCAAACCAGTTCCTCGTTTCCCTTAGACAAGTATCCCTCTGGTTGTACCATGTAAATTTCTTCCTCCAAATCCCCATGAAGAAAGGCCGTCTTTACATCCATTTGTTCAAGCAATAAATTATCTGCCACTACTATTCCAAGAACCATTCTGATAGTGGTCATCTTCACAATAGGAGTGAAGACCTCGGTGTAGTCAATACCGTATTTTTGCTGAAACCCTTTCACAACCAGTCTTGCCTTGTAACGCTTGCTGCCGTTTGCCTCCTCCTTAATCCTGTAAACCCACTTGTTATGCAATGCCTTCTTCCCCTTTGGTAGTTTAATCAACTCCTAAGTTTTATTGGCCTTTAATAAGTCCATCTAATCATCCATCGCAGCTTTCCACTTATCACCAAGTGTACTACAAATAGCCTCCGCATAACACTCTGGTTCACCGCTATCTGTTAACAACAAATAGTAATTCGAAGGAGAATACCTATCAGGTGATCCACGCAATTTGCTGGATCTGCGCAGCGGAATATCCGGTCCTGGAGTACGTGGTTCATCTTCAGTGACCCCCTGATCTTGGTCATCATGAACCGTCCTGTTCCCACCCGAGTTTGGAATATCTACCTCAACAATATCTGGTTCCGAACTAATCCCATCAGATGCTCCCTTTCTATCCTTGTACAAAACCTGATCATTGAATATAACATCCCGACTACGAATAACTTTATGATTTTGGTCATCCCAAAATTTATACCCGAAGTCATCCCCGCCATAACCAATGAACGTACACTTTACAGACTTAGCATCTAATTTAGTTCTATCAGCAGAGTCTATATGAACATATGAAACGCAGCCAAATATGCAAAGGAAGGACAAATTTACCTGCTTGCCACTCCATGCTTCCTCTGGAATTTCATTCCCCAATGGTACCGAAGGTCCCCTATTGATCAAGAAAGCCGCCGTGTCAACCGCATATGCCCAGAACGTCTTCGGAAGTCCACACTTCAACCTGTAGACACCCTGCCTTGGACCGCTCACCCCGATTGCACATTTGATTTTGTGTTTCTCCCTATTTTAAGTGTTTCTCGTTAGTTTCTGTTACTTCCGTTAAGTTACTGACTGACTTTGTTAAGTCCAGGGACCAAACTGGATAACAGTGCTGACTTTCTAGTCCATTCTGTCTTTTTTACCATCTCCAAGGCGCGCGCTTTCACCCTTTGGGGCCAAAGGCGCGCACATCCCGCCACCAAGGCAGGAGGCGCGCGCACCTGGGCGTCAGTTACAAATTTCTGTCCAAGAATCCCTCCCTTGCTCCTTTTAACAGGATTTGCCCAGGAAACTGATCTTTGTGACTTGGTTTTGGCACCAAAAACACACCTTCTTTACCTATAAAAACCCCTCCAATTCACCATTGGAAAGGGAGGAGGATTTTTAATCATTAAGTAAACTCTACACAAATACTTACAAGGCATTTCCTAAGAACCTTTTGAGGAAGTCTTTGAAGTTCTTTGAAGTATAGGTAAAAGATTACTCTTGTCTCTCCTTCTCTACTTCATTTTTCATCTCTTTCTTTTACTTCAATCAAAAGTGAAATCACCCAAACATTTTTGGGACATGACACCATAGACTACTTCACCTCATTGAAGCTAGTCACGGATTTATCTCCCTACATTCCAAACACCCCTTCTTAAACCCCCTTTTATTATAGTCAAAAATAGGAAGAACATCATTTTATTCATGTAGACTTTGATCAAGCAAGACCAACATTAGTTGGGCGAGATGGGTGTTTAAGTACTTCCCATCTCGTAACCTAACCTCCGAACCTTCAAACAAGAATCTCTGTTTTCATAATCAAACTTAGGCTATACATTAGGTTTTTCTTATGTTCCTCTAAAACATAGGTGGCGACTCTAAAACACAAATAGACATCCTAGGAATAACTCACGTGCTCTAGCCAAGCCGTGCCCTCCCGGGGTATCTACAGTGGCGACTCCCTGCGGAGATTTGAGGGTTAAACTTGCGTTTCTGATCAAAATCTACATTTTCTGGGCATTCTGGTTCCTGATGGGAGACGCGTGCGCCTATAGACTTCCTGGCCTAAGGCGCGCGTGGCCCACATCAAGGACCAGAGTCACCCGCTTCATGATGTTCTTCCTGTTTTTCTTCTTTTTTCTACACTAATCATTTCTGCAGGGGTTACAATGCATATTCAGGACCAGGGCAATCCCCTGAGTCCAAAGTCTGACAATCTGACAGGTTTGCCCAGAAGCGGGCGCCTCCCACAGACTCTACGCCAGGCGCGCGTATCCCATAATACAGGCCAGAGGCGCGCGCTTCTGGGTGGTTTTCCAGAACAGGGACAGTTTCAGAACAGAGTGATTGGGGTGTGGGCACAGTTGCCTGTATCAAGGCCTAATTTGGACCTCTTGGACTATTTTTCTTTTTTGTTTTGTTTTATCGGTCACACAGGTGATTCGAGAGTTGTAATTATGTGCTTGTTTGCTTTTTCTTCATATTAATAAAGTAAATATATATATATATATATATATATATATATATATATATATATATATTGTCACATGTTAGACCTCACACTACATGCACATATTCCTTTGAATTGCTCACAATCGAGTCGCACAAGTCCAACCCCAAACCCGTCGAGGCCCGCCCTAGAGAGTTTCAAGCTCCACCCAACCTTGACTCTTTCGAAGCGGTAAACCTCAGCCCGTGGCTTAGTTCATGACTACATGCCGGGGGTGACCTTAAGCCTCTCATTAGCCGAGCACAAGCCAACACAATTCTAGTTAGGGTCTAACACTCCGTGACCAAGTCGGTTTTCATGTGCCGAGATTTCCCTAAACTAATGTCTTCAAAACATACATGCCAAGTGGTTATTATGGACGAAAATAAAAATCCGTCCCCACATGTATGCTTTACTACATTAATTTAGTTTAATCCTGACATGTGTAGGATTCACAAGCGTGATGGAATCCGATGAGTATATGGGACTGCGAGATGGTCTATATACAGTGTGACGATTCCATTATTTTCTTCGAAACTCAAAAAGGGACTCCGTCCCTCCGACGTATAAAAAAAAGAGTCTTTTCTTATGTGGTTTGAGTCGTGTGCACAATGTGTGTTCTTAGCCTCTTCATGGACCGAAAGTGTTACTCAAGACTGACAAGGGCCTCTTCTGCAATATAGGTTCAATTGGTACTTACCGTGTCTACCGGGATTCAGCGAATCGGTTAGTTCTTGAAGTGATTACTCCAACAGTCTCAACAGCAACCATGACCGGCAGCAGCAACACCATGTCAATTGAGAAACTCTCAGCTATGGTCCAAGTGCTCCAAGAGCAAGTCTCCACTCTTAACAAAGAGTCCCAAAACAAGGATGATCTTTGGCAATCTCATATTGACAATCAAAGGGAGGCCCACGAGGCCGAGATGGAACAAATGAAAGAAAAGCTCACCAGGCTTGCCAAAGGGAAAGACAAGAAAGACAATGACGAGTCTGAATGGACCCAAGGCTTATTTGAAAGCCCTTATGTCAGTGCCCGCACCAAGAAAATAGGGGAACCGAGCACCGAGAACTATGAGCACAAGATGGTTGATTCAATTATGGCTTACATAGATCAACGCTTCAACGGACTCAACGTGGGGAAAAGTCCCGACAGAAGCCTTTATCAGTCCTCCATTCTCATGAGCACCATGGCCGCTCTCCCTAACAAGTTCAAAATGCCCGACATCAGCAAGTTCAAGGGCAACTCTTGCCCCATGGCACACATCGAGTCCTACATATGGGCTATGGTTCCAAAGAAGGTCTCTCCCAAGGTTATGTCACAATGATTCCCTCTTACTCTCGAGGGGGCGGCAAAGGATTGGTATGCTACTCTCACGCTCACAGTTCATCTTGATTGGGACGCCGCTATGCTTGCCTTCAAGAGTCAATACCAAGGAAACACCACCCACTGGCCAACCAAGAAAGAGATCGAGAACACTACTCAAAAGGACAATGAGTCCTTCATTGACTTCACGAGAAGGTGGAATGACAAACTTGCTGAAATTGTCGAGAGGCCTAACACCAAGGAGCAAATGGACATCTTCCTCAAGTGTCTAAAGATTGATCTCCGTACCAATTTAAGTGGGGCTTGCTATGTGGATTTCTCTCAAATGTATGAGGCGGGGATCCGAATGGACGAGTTACTTAAAGAAATCAAGAAAAGTGCTCCTAGCTTCCGATACAAGGCCGCCTCCAACTCTACAAAGGAGGCTTCAGTTAATGCCATCACTACCGATAAGGGGAATTACAAAAGGGTTCCTCCAGCTCAAGGTAAGAACTTTCAAGATAATCGTGTCTACACTCCTCTCCACGGCATGACTATCACCGAGGCCTTCGAAGCTCTCAAGGCCAAAGGACAAGTTACTCCTCTCCAAGGGTACAAACCCAAGACAATACGTCCCAACCATGCCTACCACAAGAATTGTGACTACCACCAACATAGTGGCCACACAAGCGAGGAATGCTTTGTCCTCCACAACATCATTCAAGATCTCATAGACAAGAAAGAGTTCATAGTGCCTAGTGGTGACGATGTCAATGTAATAGAGCTAGGAGAATTTGAGGAGACCATTTATTCAATCCTAATTGTGAATAAGGGCTCCAATATTATGAATTCAATTGATAATTCTTGCTACGTTGTGACTTATGATGAGGTAATGAGGGAAGTACTAGAGAATAGGAAAAAGAGGCAAGATGGGAACGTCAATATGCTAACCCGATCCGGACGAGTCATAGCAAACAACCCCACTACTTCTACACCAAGTACCTCTTCTCAAAGGACGCAAACTCGCGACTCTCCCGAAGACCCGTTATTGGTTCAACTCAAGAAAACTCAAGCCAAAATCTCCATTTGGGACCTCATTGCATCCTCAAAGAAGCACCGAGATCTTGTCATCAGTAATCTTGACGACACATCAATCTCTCCTGATACTACTCCCGAGGACCTTACTGCAATAATAGGTCACATTCATTTTGGCAATGTCATCACTTTTGCTGATATGGACCTCCCACCATTCGGGTCCGATCACAATGAGGCCATTTATCTCAAAGTGAGAGCAAGGGGGAGACCTATTTCAAGAGTCTTGGTGGACGGTGGTTCCGCACTCACCTAATGCCTGGCCGAATCATGGGCATACTGGGGCTTAAGAATTCAGAAGCCTTCTACTCAAGTGATCCGAGGTTACGACAGCACTGCCCGTACAGTCATGGGTATGGTGGAAATAGACATTGAGTTTGGGAGCATGGTCATGTCCATACCATTCCAAGTACTCGATGTACCTTCCTCATTCAATTTGCTATCGGGCCGACAGTGGATACACAGTTCTAATGCCGTCCCTTCGACTCTCCATCAGTGTGTGAAGTTTAGAAATGGGGATGAAATAGTGACCGCCATGGCAGAAAACGTCACTATCCACAGAAAGGGGGAACCCGTTCACCAAGTTCAACACGGTTTAGAAGACTCCACCCTCTCTGGCGTCTCGATCAACTCCATCGATGAACAAGGGGGAGACGGATCATGGACCCTCGGCAACCACAAAGTCCTCCGCATGATGAGGAATATGAATTACTTCCCTAGTTTAGGCCTAAGGAAACATCAACAAGGGAGGATGCAACCTATTGAGGTTCCTTTTCTTAAGAACAAGTTTGGTTTGGGATATGAGCCTTCTAAAGAGGACTTGAAATACGAACAAGCCATCAAGAATAAAAAGGCCCGAGCTCGTAGGGAAGGCCGTCGTTATGAGATTCCCAATCTGAGGCCTTACCACAAGACACTAAATGGCTACTTTGTCCGCCAAGGGGAAGATGTCCCGTACATGATATTTCCTGAGCCATGGGTCAACAGCAAGGGTATTAAAAAGCCCGGTCTCGAAATCTTTCCCGACTGTGAGATCTAGAAATCCGAAGAGGGACCAAATCCCCTATCACCTCGAGAATGGTGGGGGAAGAAAGTGACCATAGAGTCCGAGACAGAGATTACTGTGGGGGAACAATTGACGGACCTAGCCTCCATGTTCGAAGAACTTGCCATCATGGATGAGTGCCAAGTCAATGCCATCTACGACACCGACACGAGAAATAGACTATCAGCGAGATCCAGCCAAGCTCCGAGCCAATCAACAACTGGTATTCTACAAAGGGCCCCGTAGTATCCGAGGAATTGTTGATCGAGAAAATGGGCTGCATTCCGCGCAAGGTTACAAAGGAAGACTTGTTCACTTTCACTTTCGAGTCCGAGAGTGTTTCCGATACCCTCACCCAAGAGGATATGGAGGCCATAGCCGAGCGTGTGTTCCCTTTCTTTGTTAATGAAAAAATTGATCTATCTGAGTACCCCGAGATTGCAAACATCATGAATGATGAATTAACTAATAATGAATCTAACGAACTAGTTAATAACGATTCAAAAAATGATGAAATAGACCACAAAAACGCAACATACTTAAACGAACTTGCTCAACAGGTCCGTAGTCGTGGTGAAAATGGTCCAGGGGATGACGAAGAATTGCATGTCGTTAATCTGGGCACCGATGAAGAGCCAAAAGAAACGAAGATCGGAAGCTTCTTTAAGGGGAAAGAGAAAGACAGATTGACTGCACTGCTCAAAGAGTTCGTGGATGTATTTGCATGGTCATATAAAGACATGTCGGGTTTAGACAGAAAGGTCGTGGAGCACAAAATTCCGATCAGAGATGATGCTAAGCCGACAAAGCAGAAACTCAGAAAGATCAAGCCAGAATGGTCTCTACAAGTCAAGGAAGAGATAGAGAAGCTTCTCAGTGTGGGCTTCATCAAAGTTATTGAGTATCCAACATGGCTTACAAACGTCGTGACAGTCCGAAAGGCTAACAGCAAGGTCCGTGTTTGCGTGGACTTCCGGGATTTGAACAAAGCTTCACCAAAGGATGACTTTCCACTACCCAACATCGACATGTTAGTCGACTCCACTACTGCCTACGAAGTCCGCTCATTTATGGGCGGGTTTTCTGGGTACAATCATATTCTCATGGCCGAGTAGGATCAATACAAGACTGCTTTTACAACACCGTGGGGTACCTTTTGCTACACAGTTATGCCGTTTGGGTTAAGGAACGCTGGGGCTACGTATCAAAGGGCCGTGACAGACTTGTTCCATGACATGATTCACAAAGAGATCGAGGTCTACGTGGATGACAAGATCATCCACTCGAAGGGGACCGACGGTCAACATTTGATAGACCTCCGCAAGTTCTTTGAAAGGCTTTGACAACACAAGATGAGGCTCAATCCCGCAAAGTGCACTTTTGGGGTTATCCGAGGCAAAGTCCTTGGCTACATGGTTACCGAGAGGGGAATTGAAGAAGATCCCTCAAAAATCAAGGCAATAATTGACATGCCTCCTCCCAAGACACAGAAAGAAATCAAAGGTTTCATGGGCAGACTTCATTACATCAGTCGGTTTGTGCACCAGCTTACTTCTATGTGCGAGCCAATCTTCAAGCTACTGAAGAAGAATTTGGCTCTATAATGGATCGACGCTTGCCAAGAAGCTTTCGACCAAGTGAAGCATTACTTGACATGCCCTCCAGTTTTGGTTCCACCTCACAAGGAGAAGCCTCTCTTGCTCTACCTCACAGTGAATGATGAAGCCCTTGGGGCTATGCTAGCACAAGAGCAACGAGACTCCAAAAAGGAGAATGCCATTTATTTTGTCAGTCACCGATTTTAAGGAGGCGAAAAGAACTACTCCATCTTGGAGAAGTCATGTGCAGCACTGGTTTGGGTCACTCAAAAGCTCAAACATTACATGGAAGCCTTTCCAATCAATCTAGTAGCAAAAGTGGACCTGCTCCGCTACATCTTTGAGAAGCCTTTCATGTCAACAAGGATAGCCAAGTGGTACTTCATGCTCGCCGGCTATGATATCACTTACGTCACACTCAAATCCATCAGGGGCAAAGTGTTCAGTAATCAGCTTGCTGAATTTCCGTGTGACGAAGTGAAGGGGGAGGACTTACAGTTTCCCGACGAGTACTTGGTTTGCACGACAACCGAGGAAAATAAGTGGCAACTGTTTTTCGATGGCGCCGCCAATAAGCATGGTTATGGGATAGGAATGTTGCTTGTCGATCCAAAGGACATCTACACTCCAATTGTAATCCGTCTTGAATTCGAAGCTACCAACAATATTGCCGAATATGAGGCATGTATAGCGGGGCTAGAAGCAGCATTAGAAAGAAACGTCACAGAACTAGAAGTGTTTGGTGACTCCCTGCTCCTTATCAATCAGACATCGGGAAAATGGTGAATCCAAGACCCGACCCTCCAACAGTATGGTCTACACCTCGAAGAATTAGCTGAACAGTTCCAAGACATCACATTTACCTACTTGCCAAGGGATAAGAACCGATTTGCTGATGCTTTAGCCACCATAGCCTCATTGATTGAAATGCCCAAAGGAAAAATGGTAAAGCCCTTCAAAATTTCAAGAAGGACCAGTCCAGCATACTGCATGAGTATTGAGATCAATGAAGTCCAAGATAACCCCCCCCCCCCCCCGTGGTACACTGACATCATGAATTTCTCAACAGCGGCACCTTTCCCGAGAACAGCAATGGGAAAACTCGAGTAGCACTACAAAAGCTAGCTGCCAGATATGTGTTGATTGGAAACCGAGTTTACAAGAGACATCATCAAGGCATCAATCTTTTGTGCGCAAATGAGTCCAAAGCTCAAGAGATCATGCACGAAGTCCACAAGGGCGAGTGTGGGCCCCACATGAACGGGATGATGTTAGCCAAAAAGATACTCCGTATTGGTTACTATTGGACTACAATGGAACGAGACTGCATCGAGAAAGTCAAGAAATGTGCCAAGTGCCAGTTCCATGCTAATTTGCAACATGCTCCACCTTCACAATTGTACAATATGACCACACCATGGCCATTCTCTTGTTGGGGCATAGATATCATCGGCAAAGTCCATCCTACGGGAAGCAACGGACAGTCATTCATTCTAGTGGCCGTGGATTATTTCACAAAATGGGTCGAGGCACAAGCTTACCGAGTTCTTAACGCCAAGAAAGTGGCTGAATTCGTAAAGAACAACATCATGTGCCGATATGGTATTCCTCATGAGATCATCTCCGATAATGGGTCTCACTTTGAGAAAGAAATGGATGCACTTTTGGTTAACTACAAGATTACCAAGCACAAGTCATCCCCGTACCGTCCCCAAGCCAATGGAGCAGTCGAAGCAACAAATAAGACAATCGAGGTCATCATACGAAAAATGGCTTCAACAGGAAGGGATTGGCCCGAAAAATTACCACTAGCATTATGGGGCTACCGCACATCAATACGGTCAGCAACGGGAGAAACTCCGTACTCATTAGTTTATGGTTCTGAAGCCGTACTCCCAGTCGAACTCGAGGTTCCTTCTCTACAGGTCTTACTCGAGAACCAAGTCAACGAGGTTGATTGGATGCAAAGCCGATACGAGCAATTAGCCATACTCGACGAAAAGAGGTTAAGAACATTCGAACGCACAAGGGCTTATCAACAAAGAATAGCAAGGGCTTTCAACAAGAAGGTGAAGCCTCGAAATATCAAAGTGGGAGACTTGGTCCTAAGACAACATCCTCCCAATGCCATGAATCCCCTTGGGAAGTGGGGACCTAGATGGATTGGTCCTTATGTGGTCAAAAAGATACTAAGCGGTGGTGCGGTCCGACTCGTAGACTTGGATGGTGATCAATTTCCGAAGGAGGTCAACCTCGACAAGCTCAAGAAGTTCTACGCTTAATAAATGAAGACCATTAAAAAAAACGCTTGCTAGGTTGAAAACCCGCAAGGGCGGCCTAGGCAAAAATTAGAGCACGTGCAAAAAAGAAGCCCACTAGATTGAAAACCCGAAAGGGCGGTCTAGGCAAAAAAAGGGTGCACAAAAAAAATGCTCTTCATTTGTTCGAACTACGGAGACCTGAGCCTCTCTACGAGAGGAACGTAGGCAAACTTCGGGTGCGGTCTAAAACATAATTTTTACCCAATTATGTCATAACAAGATGCAATTTTTATTCATCTCTCAAATCATTCGTGCCATTACAACGGATATGTTGAGCAATAAAAGACATAAAACATTAAATCCCTAAACAAGTGGTCTATCTTAATTGCAATCTTGGGGTACTAGGAAAAATCTAATTTTCTCTTAGCTTTCGAAGGGCCACCCGAACGGATCTCAATCCTACTCTTCTTGGGAGGTCTAGGAACACTAAGGCGGACTGAAACCTTCTGAGCAGCGACGCGCCTCCGAACATAAAAGTTATCCAAATGACTACCGAAGGGGTCAGCCAAAATAATGTGCGAATCAGCCACAGCCTCCCTATATCTCAAAGCACTGCTAGGCTCAAAATCCTTTCCTAGAAACTCGGAAAGAAGTACGTCAACCCAAGCGATTCCGCGATAAAGGGTGCCGACAGATAATCCAGATAACTCTCAAGAATACTGCCCCTAAGAATAGGGGCGGAAACCCACCGATGGCGGTCATCTCCCCAAGCTGACTGAAGCTCCATTGAAAAGTCCAGACCCATATATGAAACTGGACGAAACACCCCACTCCTAGGGAAGGGAATTATCTGCTGACGGCCGAACTATATCAGAACGCGCTCTGGTTGGTAAAATGAAGAATCTCTCAGGCCGGGTAGGACCACATATTCGAAACCTGGAGTCCATTCCACAAAAGGACGAAGACCCCAAAAGGTAGGGCACCAATAAATGTCGACCGATGCCCAAAAAGCAAAGAACTTCTTCCAACCATATGGTCAAAAGCAAAGGGCCCAAAAGGGAGGGCACCAAGTCTCGGATCAGCAATTTTCTCCTGTGAATAGCAAAGGGAGACAGATCACCTTTCGAAGAATAAATCCTAAAGTGTTCCCGGAGCCATATGGTCAAAAGCAAAGGGCTTCCCCAACATATCTCACCCGTTCAATGCAACTCATCAAGGCCGGGCAGGGTCTCCTCTACTATAAGAGGGATTATACTGAATTTTTCTACTTGGCATGTAAGATAATCTCAGCCAACTGCGCGTCCGATGTCCCGAATAGTGTAACGAAAAGAACTTCACTGAAAAGGCAAGCTGCCATGGCACTCCTCTTGAATGACTGAACCACCGGGTCCTCCGAATGCAAGCTAAAAAACATTGGCAACTCGGTTATATCTACCACAGTGCCATGCAACATCTTTCTCACATCTCCAATAGGAAGGTTCAACAAGTTGGACCAAGAATCGATCACTCCACGATGATATTTGGGGAGGGCAATTTGACCCACCAGCGGCATGACAAGAATGGCACCAAAGTCATCAACAGTCGGCACCATTTCATTTGCCGAAAAATTAAAGGTGTAACTGTCACAATCCTAAAAAACTGCAGCGGCTTTCAACAAATCCCAGTCCAGCTTCAACGTCCGTAACGTGAAGAGAATGCGGAATCCAAAGTCTTTGACAAAAGCCTTCTTGGGGTGGGTCTTGAAAGAGTACACAAAGGTTGAAAAATCCTTCTCATATTCACCTACAACTTTGGTATCAAGGGTGAAAGAATTGGAGGCCATGGCAAAAGTGGATTACAAGCAAAATTGAGCAAAGAAAAGATGTTCAAGAATGGCAGAAAATAGCTGTTGGAAGAATGTGTTAAAAAAAGGCTGATATTATAGCTGTTGGAGATATTTTGGCCAGCAAATGTCAAGCCCCGATATTCGCTCCCCAAAAGCGCGTGCCTCCCGCCACCCAATTGGGAAGAGCGCGTGTCCCACATCCACCATCCGAGGCGCCCGCCTCCCACTTCAGAAGTGCCTCAGCCGGACCTTGTCAAAAGGAGAAATCATGCAGGAACAAAGTCCGGGCACTCCCAGAATCAGCAGGATCTACATTCTTCATCAAAGTCACGGCAACTCCGCCCTTGGAGACACATTTGGGCATACATTAATTTGGTCCGCCCCTAAGGCACGTCTAAATTAAAGTCAGATAGAAACTTTCACTAAGAATAGGCTGTGTCCTTCTTTTTAAGTCAAAGTCAATCTTGACATTTTCCTCGGTCTGCGGTTAACTGTACCCGCACCCCACAAAAGTCAACTGCAGGTGCGACCCGAACAGCTTACAGCTTCAAAACAGCAAATTTGGTCCACGGTGAACCACGGAAATCACCACCTCATCGGAAAAGTCTACTTAACAAATTCACATTCATTAGCAGGCTGACTTTCGAGTCCCTCTACATCAGCAGGCAGACTTTCGAGTCCCTCTACATCAGCAGGCAGACTTTCGAGTCCCTCTAAATCAGCAGGCGGACCTTCGAGTCCCTCTACATCGGCAGGTAGACTCTCGAGTCCCTCCAAATCAGTAGGCAGACTTTCGAGTCCCTCTACATCGACAGGCGGACTCTTCAGTCCCTCAAAATCAGTAAGCAGACCTGTTGGGTTTCGTGCAATCATGCACAGCGGAAGATAGACATGAATAAAACCCAATAGCCTAGATCCGGTATGAACAATAATTCATAATAACAAGATGAAAGAAACTACCCTTGTAGATCGTTATGTAAACTTTGGATTAAGCGTTAAGACAAACGCCCTCTACCGGTGATCCACACAACGAACAGATTTCAAGAACGCCTTCTTGAACTTGACTGCTAGGTCTTCGGATTGATCAACGATGATGAAGAACAATTCTTCAAAGCTCCTAATTATTATTGTGACTTGATAATTGAGATTAGTCAATCACAATAACCCAAGAATATAATGTGTGATTTCTTTCTCTAAGAAAGACTTTGGAATTGATCAAATCAACAACTAAGGAACAATTCCCGTCAGTCTGTATTTATATTCAAGGGGTTTCAGAAACCCTTTAGGACTTAGTTTTTCTTGTTCAACAAGAGTTTTCCTAAAAACTGATTCTGCCGGGCAAAACCATCCGTACGGATGTTTCTGGAAGCATCCAGATTCAGCCGTACAGATCCTTTAGGCAGGACCCGTTTTACTTCGTTTTTCGCTCCTTTTAATTATCCGTTCTGCGTGTGTGACCCAATAGGATTATACTAAGTTGGCAACTAGTTTGAACCAGTCAAACCTCGTAAGTCATAAGCGGACTCTAGCAAGCCATTATGACTACCCAATTAGTATAACTTTGAACTCCAAAGTTTCCTAAAATAGAATATAACACAATCTCTTTGTTACACGATGTCTATTGAACGTAAGCCATGGTCAATGGTCAACTTACATTTGTTCAATGCTTTCTCGATCCCAAATGTATTGATAATACAAATCTTATTTGAGCACGGCCATGCATTTCATCAATACCATTCATCGAGTGGCCAAAGCTTGACATCTCTCTTGACGAGGAACAAATCCCATCTTGGCTTATTACTCTTCCCTACATGATTCCTATTATGCCAATCATATTCTTTATAGCTATCCGGTTAGGGATAACGTTTGAATATGTCAAACGTAATGTTCATCATGTGGAAGACTGTAATAACCTCAGGTCTAAAGGTTCAAGTGATATAACTATATGAGACTTAATTATGACATTGTGACCATGACATAAATCTCATAGGGGTCAGCCCAGTATTTGTTCTCCAATAAATACCCATAAGTCTAATTATATCCCATACACCATAATCATCATATGATTATTTATTAAACTTATACTAATAATTAATCATAATTATCAGGGACAGAGATTATTATAATAAACATGCAAAAGACATAATAATCAAACTTTCAATATCTTTATAAATAATAACATTTGTTTTACAAACAACATGCCTAGGGCATAACACCAACAATCTCCCACTTGCACTAGGCCTAATTAATGTATCGAATACCCATAGACCTAACATGACCATCATGCTTTGCTTGCAAAAGACCCTTTGTCAATGGGTCTGCAATATTATCATCAGTTGGTACTCTGCATATATTTACGTCTCCTCTATCAACGATCTCTCGAATGATATAAAAATGCCTAAGTATGTGTTTGGATTTCTGATGCGATCTAGGTTCTTTTGCTTGAGCAATAGCACCATTATTATCACAATAAAGGTCTATTGGATTAGTAATGCTAGGAACCACCTATAGTTCACCAATGAACTTTTTAATCCAAACAGCCTCTTTAGCAGCATCGGATGCAGCAATATACTCAGCTTCAGTTGTAGAATCTGCTACGGTACTTTGCTTAGAACTCTTCCAGCTAACAGCACCTCCATTGAGCACAAATACAAATCCACATTGCGATCTAGAATTATCCTTGTCGGTTTGGAAGCTTGCATCTGTGTAACCACTTACAACAAGATCATCTTCCATTCTTCCATACACCAAGAACAAATCTTTAGTCCTTCGCAAGTACTTAAGAATCGTCTTGACTGCAATCCAGTGACTCTCACCAGGATCTGATTGGTATCTGCTCGTCATGCTCAAAGCATACGAGACATCGGGTCTAGTACATATCATGGCATACATGATGGATCCAATAGCAGAAGCGTATAGAATCCCTATCATTCTCTCACGCTCATCAGTTGTCTTAGGACACTGATTCTTTCTTAGAGATATGCCATGACCTACTGGCAAATTTCCTCTCTTAGAGTTTTCCATGCGGAATCTCTTAAGAACTTTGTCAATATATGTATCTTGACTTAAACCAATCAATTTCTTGGATCTATCACGATAGATCCTTATGCCAAGGATGTAAGCGGTTTCTCCCATATCTTTCATTGAGAAACACTTTCCTTACCAAGTCTTTACAGACTGCAGTGCAGGAATGTCATTTCCAATGATTAATATGTCATCAACATATAGCACAAGAAATAGTACTATGATCCCACTAATTTTCTTGTACATACAAGGTTCATCTTCATTCTTGATGAAGCCAAACTCTTTGACCGATTCATCAAATCGAAGATTCCAACTCCTAGAGGCTTGCTTCAATCCATAAATGGATCTTTGCAATTTGCATACTTTGTTAGAATTTTCTGGAATTACAAAACCTTCAGGTTGTGTCATATAAACATCCTTAAGTAAGTTCCCGTTAAGGAACGCTGTTTTGACATCCATTTGCCATATCTCATAGTCAAAATATGCGGCTATGGCAAGTAAAATTCTTATATACTTGATCATTGCTACGGGCGAAAAGGTTTCATCATAGTCGATTCCATGAATCTGTCAATAGCCTTTCGCTACAAGTCTAGCTTTATAAGTATGCACCTTTCCATCCATGTCAGTCTTCTTTTTGAAAATCCACTTGCATCCTATGGTTTTTACACCTTCGGGCGCATCAATAAAGTTCCAAACGTGATTGTCATACATGGACTTAATTTCAGATTCCATGGCTCCAAGCCATTTATCTGAATCAGGAGCGGACATCGCTTCTTGGTAGGAAGTAGGTTCGTCATCAACTATGACTTCAACTTCATTGGTATCCATCATGAGAAATCCATATCTCTCAGGTTCGGATCGCACCCTACCAGTTCTGCGAAGAACTTGAGTATTCTGAATAGGTTCCACAACTCCTTGTGAAACTTGTTCAGATCCAACATTCTGTTCCATGTTATTTTCGGGTTCTCGAACCTCTTCGAGATTAATTTTAATCCCACTAATTCCTTTGGAGAGAAACTCTTTCTCTAGAAAGGTACCATGACGGGCAACAAACACTTTGTTTTCCGTGCGGTTGTAAAAGTAATAACCCTTAGTTTCCTTAGGGTAACCAACGAAAATACATTTATCGGATCTTGGTGCAAGTTTGTCAGAGATTAATCTCTTAACATAAGCCTCACAACCCCAAATCTTCATGAAAGACAAACTAGGTTTTCTTCCAGTCCACATCTCATGTGGAGTCTTTGGAACAGATTTAGTTGGAACATTATTTAGTGTAAGAGCAACAGTTTCTAGTGCGTGTCCCCAAAAGGTTAAAGGAAGATCAACTTGACTCATCATGGAGCGGACCATATCTAATAAAGTCCTATTTCTCCGCTCAGACACACCATTCCATTGTGGTGTTCCAGGTGGAGTTAATTGTGAAACAACTCCACAATCTTTAAGATGATTGTCAAATTCTTGGCTTAAATATTTTCCACCTCGATCAGATCGAAGTGCCTTAATAGTTTTACCAAGTTGATTTTGTACTTCATTTTGAAATATTCTAAATATCTCAAAAGATTCACTTTTATGTTTCATTAAGTAGATGTTACGTTAAATCCGCAAGTGCACGGTTTTTTATAGTATAGATAGTGCAAGAGCGAGTCGATCCCACGAGGACAACTTACTTTTGAAAAATGTTTTGCTTTGAAAAGGAAATAAAGAAAAGAAAATGATTTGGGGTATAGAATTTGTTTGTCACTAACTAGAAATGATTGCAAAATACTCTTAACTTAGATTAAAAACTCTTTATATTTAATAAATTCTTGGGATTGGGACTTAAACTATCATACGTTCATCATTTTATTATGTTCTCTTTTAGATTAAAGGTTTCATTTTAAACAAGGGTGGTACGCTATGTTGTGTCAACTTCTTAATTAAGGCTTAAAACACATGTATTTTAATACTAATTATGCCCTATCTCTCGATGGCCCATAATTAGTAAAAATCCATTAAGTTCTTATAAAAATTCCACGTACTTCCACTCAAGGAGCACCCCTAGGCCATTAATCTACTCTCGTGATTAATGAAACCCAGTCTATTCATATGGGTCCGTTAATCGAGATTCACCGCTAGGTCCTTCTCTCGATTAACTGAGGTTCATACAAAACATGGAGCTCATCATGGTTGTAGGCGTTTTGATACAATATGAAAGGATTGTTTAAGATGAAGAGAATAAGAAAGAAAGCATAAATAAAAGTGATGAACAAATGATGTAAAGTATCCAATCCCTAGGAAAGAGAGGATTACTCACTAGTCATTTTATGTAAAATAAGAACAAGCATTAAAATAAGGATAAAGGAAGAAATACTTATTCAGATTTGATATGGAAATACAAGGCAAGTTGAAGAAAACCTCGAGAACTTTTATTACTTCACCCTTTGAATGTATTGAAACACTTTTGTGAATGAAAAATAAAAATATAATGAGACTAAAATTTGCTAGAGTAATATTACAATTATTTCTGGATCCCTAAAACTACTGATATCTATCTCTATATATAGGCCTTGGACCAAGGGAAGTGATTATTCCCGGATGCCTCCTTGAAAAGGTGCCTTTTGGAGAAGTCTGGAAAATTGTTGAACAGGGGGTGCTCGGCCGAGTCAAGGAAGGTGCTTGGCCGAGCAAGCCTTCGAAAATGACTTCTGCCTTTCTGATGCCTATGCTCGGCCGAGTCAAGGGTGGTGCTCGGCCGAGCAACTGCTGGAACACTTTTATTCTTCAATTTTCTTTGTCCAGCTAATTTGCTCCTTATTTATTTGTTTCACCTTCCTCCAAGAGATGTCCAAAGCTCATAATAATGCTCCAAAACCTGTATTATATATAAACATACTACCAAGTGCATTATATCTGCATAATGAGATAAAATCAAATAGTTTAAGCTAATAATTACTTAAAATAAGGTAAATAAACTATATTTTTGGACCTTAAATGACTATAAAATAGTCATTTATCAACTCCCCCACACTTGGATCTTGCTTGTCCTCGAGCAAGTTTAAACATTTGAAAATAGAGGAGTGAAAACGACAATAGTAAGAAAAACAAAGAAGGTCATCAATGCTCCCTCAGAATATTGTTATATAAGGTATTGCCTTCATAAAATTTCGTCCTTTAAGTTTTTCATCCCAAGAAATTTGTGAAGAAGAATGTAGGATGATATTGAAGAGTAAATAGAAAAGTTTGAATGGTAATATAACATGAATAAATTCCATTGAATAAGAGCATATAGAAAGAAAAAAAAACAAATGAATTTGCGGGACATAAGTATGAATTAAGAATTATATTCACTCTTTTAGAGTGCTTTGTGAATAAATTTTTCATGCTTGAATATACATTTCTTAAACTATGATCTTTATTCTTTAACAAAGATGTCCATATGTCGTTATGCATTTTGAATCACAAAAATTGATGAAAGGCGGAGGATGATAGTGGAATAAGGTTCGAGATTTGATTAATTAAAAGTGGCAATTGAGTTTCTTGCTTCTAAATTGTCACACTCTATAATGATATATTCATTTAGATATTCGAGTTGACAATCAAAAGAAGAATATATTGATTAATTAGCCTTTTAAAAGTGGGAATGGAAAGATGGATTAAAGTGAAATTTTTTGTGATTCATATGCATAACAAAGATGAAAAACCTTTGAAAAAGAGTAGAAATGAAAGTTTTTGAGATGCATATACAAGAATGTTTTAAAAGTTTCACAAGTATGTTGTATCCAAACTTAATGCCCACAAATTCAATAATAATGTAATGCTTCTATTCAATAGGATTTAAAAGTTCATATTAATTTTGAAAAATTTTCTATTTACCATCCAATACAATCCTATGTTGTTATTATCAAATTTCTCAAGAACTAAAAGTTAGAGAGGTAAAAATTTTATTTAGACAAATGATAATAGAGATAACATTCTCATCAACGGAAGCATTGGCTAAATTATTATTATTTTTTATTATTATTTTTTTTTATTATTTTTTTTTGAAGATATAAAAAAAATACTAAAAACGAAAAATAGGAAAAATAGGAAAAGAAAATAAAAAATAAAAAGAAAGATACTACCCCCCCCCCACACTTAAATCAAACATTGTCCTCAATGTTTTAAAATAGGACAACTTTTAAAGAAAAACCTTGAGGAGGAGAAAAATGAGAAGAACAAAATAACAATATATAAAACAAAAATAATCCATCGGTTACCATCCCGATGATGCTTGTTTAAGGTCATTAGCTCGACCCCTTTCTTATAACTGGAATGGGCAAGGAATGGTATTGTAATGGCCTATTGTCCTTGACAGTCCGCCATTCCATGCCCATTGGAATGATTGAGCTTCTGCGGTCGATACACACACGCCACCCCGGTTTGCTTCCCTTCTTTGGTACCTTACCCTTCGGTATGGATTTTTCAATTTTATCTCTAGTAGGGCACTTATTTTAATTTCACATTCCTTGCTCATAGATTCTAACATGTTAACACCGGAGCAAGGGTTCTTAAGATTTGTATTTTTTATTAATTTAAATCCTACTTTCTCATTCCCTATGTTTAAAGAAAGTTTACCATTTTTAACATCAATGATTGCCCCTGCGGTGGCAAGAAATGGTCTACCTAAGATAACGGGAATGTTATTGTCTTCTTCCATCTCAAGAACTAAAAAGTCGACCGGGATGTTTAATTTCCCGACTCGACAAGGAATGTCTTCCATAATACCCACCGGAGTCTTAATGGAACGGTCCGCTAATTGTAAAGTTATTGTGGTGGGTTTGATTTCCCCCACACCTATTTTCTTACTAACCGATAGCGGAATGAGGCTAACACTTGCCCCAAGATCGAGTAATGCGTTCTCAACATTGAAATTACCTATGTTGCAAGGGATAGAGAAAGTGCCGGGATCTTTTAATTTTGGAGGTACTTTACTTTGTAAAACGGAACTTACCTCTTCCGTTAGTGCAACAGACTCAAACTCCTCAAGTCTCCTCTTATTTGAAAGAATTTCTTTTAAAAATTTTGTGTAAGAGGGCATTTGTTTTAAAACATCAATAAAAGGAACATTGATGTAAATTGATTTTAAAACTTCTAAAAATTTTGAAAATTGTTTATCAAGATTTGCCCTCACCAATTTTTGAGGATAAGGTATTGGCGGATCAAAATTTCTAGAAGGTATTGGGGAGTCCGTTCCCTTTTCAACTTCCTTATTAGTTTTAAAATTTTGAGGAGTTTGACTATGGTTGTTCTCGCTAAGGTTTTCTTCTTTTCCACTCCCGCTAGTTATACATTAGCGTGCTCATCTGGCCTTTGCGTTTGACCGGGAAGGCTCCCTTGTGGTCTAGACGAAGCATTGGCTTGTTGAGAAATTTGGTTCTCTAGCATTTTACTATGTGCGGCTAGATTATCGAACCTGCTATTTAATGCCTTTAAACTTTCCATAACTTCATTGTTGATCTTATCTTGTGTATTTTTATTTTCGACCATGAAGTCCATTATAAGATCTAACTTTGATTTAGGGGGAGGGAAAGAATTATTGTTGAAATTTGATGTGAATCCCGGTGGTTGATTAGAAGGTTGAGGGTTCAAAACATTATTGCTCTTATAGGAAAAATTGGGGTGATTTTTCCATTCGGGATTATATGTATTTGAATACATACCCCCATTTTTCTCATAAGAGTTTACAAAATTTGCTTGCTCACTAGGGGTAGTGTCAAGCAATTCACAACCTTGGGTACTATGTGAGTTAGACCCACATAGTTCACAATAAACGTTTACCTTGGCCACGGGATTCACATTAAGATTTTCAAATTTCTTAAGAAGCATATCGACTTTAGATGAGAGGAGAGAAACAGCATCTACATTGTACTTACCTGGGGTCCCTTGCGTTTGCTCCCTCTCATTGGACCATTGATAATGGTTCAAAGCTATATTCTCGATCAAGTCATAGGCTTCGTCCACCGTTTTATTCATTAATGCCCCTCCTGCTGCGGCATCTATGGTCTCCCTTGTCTTGAACATGAGACCGTTGTAGAATGTGTGCACGATCAACCACTTTTTAAGCCCGTGGTGTGGGCACATCCTCAAAAGCTCCTTGTATCGCTCCCAAGCATCATAGAGCGACTCGTCTCCTTTTTGACTAAAGTTGGTGATCTTAGTCCGTATCTGAGCGGTCTTGGATGGTAGGAAGAAGCGTCCAAGAAAAGCTTCCTGAACTTGGTCCCATGTTGTTAATGAATTGTGGGGGACCAAGTTCAACCATTGTTTTGCCTTGTCCTTCAAAGAGAATGGAAAAAGGCGCATCCGTATCGCTTCGGGTGTGACACCGAGAACTCGAGTGGTGTCACAATACTCCAAGAAGGATTGGATGTGAAGGTGTGGATCTTCAAGTGCCGAGCCTCCAAATTGGTTGTTCATAACCATGTGTAGAAGTTGAGGCTTAATTTCAAAATGGGTTGCGTCGGCATTTGGAATGACAATGGGTGTCCTAGTCCCCGGGGTACTTGGATTGACAAAGTCCCGAAGGGTCCTAGGTAAGGGTGTAGCGGGTTCTCCGTTATTACCCTCATTATTTTCACCGTTCCGTGCCATATTCTCTTCTAGTACTTCTCTTAGTCTTCTTAACCTTTCGTGAAAGGTTCTTTCAGGTTCCGGATCAAACTCTTCAAGTATGATTCGGGCTCTTTTCATATACTCCGAGAGTACCTAAATGAAAAAAAAATTTAAAGACACAAATTATTTGACGGGATGTTAGATAATCAACAAAAATTAAAAATAAAACTAAAAACTAAAAGCAAAAAAAATTCTGAAAATAAACCATTGTCCCCGGCAACGGCGCCAAAAACTTGTTACGTTAAATCCGCAAGTGCACGGTTTTTTATAGTATAGATAGTGCAAGAGCGAGTCGATCCCACGAGGACAACTTACTTTTAAAAAATGTTTTGCTTTGAAAAGGAAATAAAGAAAAGAAAATGATTGGGGGTATAGAATTTGTTTTGTCACTAACTAGAAATGATTGCAAAATACTCTTAACTTAGATTAAAAACTCTTTATATTTAATAAATTCCTGGGATTGGGACTTAAACTATCATACGTTCATCATTTTATTATGCTCTCTTTTAGATTAAAGGTTTCATTTTAAACAAGGGTGGTACGCTATGTTGTGTCAACTTCTTAATTAAGGCTTAAAACACATGTATTTTAATACTAATTATGCCCTATCTCTCGATGGCCCATAATTAGTAAAAATCCATTAAGTTCTTATAAAAATTCCACGTACTTCCACTCAAGGAGCACCCCTAGGCCATTAATCTACTCTCGTGATTAATGAAACCCAGTCTATTCATATGGGTCCGTTAATCGAGATTCACCGCTAGGTCCTTCTCTCGATTAACTGAGGTTCATACAAAACATGGAGCTCATCATGGTTGTAGGCGTTTTGATACAATATGAAAGGATTGTTTAAGATGAAGAGAAGAAGAAAGAAAGCATAAATAAAAGTGATGAACAAATGATGTAATGTAACGCCCATCCTTAATCTCGTTAAATATTTGACTTATTTGTTAAATTTTTGACTGCTTGTTAAATCTTGACTAGCATTTATATTGCTATTTTATTTGAGTTAATTATTTAATTACTTTAGAAAATTAAGGTGGTTAAATGTCAAAGTTGAAAGTTTAGGGCCTTTGTCAAAGTTAGAACTTGAGGGGCCTAGGTGCAATTCTTGGAAAGTTCCAAGTATATAATGTTGTTGCCTGAGAAAGGCAATTCAGTTTTCTCAAAGTTTCTCGTACTTTCTCTCTGTTTCCTAGAAGGGAGTTCAATTTTACCTATCTCGACTCCTCGCGATTAATTATCCCTCCGTTCGTGATTCTGGTCCCGGATAAATATCCGTGGCGTTGAATAGAGCGTCCAGGCCGATCAGAAAATTTATTTGGGTCAACTTGATTTTGACTAGGTAAGTTATTGACTCCCCTTACTTGTAATAACATGCTTATATGTTATTCCCGATACTTGTTCTTGTTAAAATTGTGTTTAAGCAATTTTTGTGATACTTGTAAATTGGTACGAAGGGAGTATTCGTATGAACTAAAAGAATGAAATAGGCTTGCAAAAAGTGCCTGGGAAATGACTTGAGAAAATACTGAAAAATTATGCTCCTATTCGTGAGACGGTAAAATAGTAACTTGATTTAAATATTGTTAGAAAAATTGTACCATTATTTGTGGTACGAGGAAATGAATGGAAGTATCTCTAAATGGGTATATTAGTATAATATAAAATTGTACTTATACTTTTGGGACGGTAAAATATTTAAATGGAATAAAAGAGAATTGATTCTATTATTTGTGGGACGGTGATAAATTAATAAAGTGTCCCTATAGAAGTGTTCTGAGATGTTAAAATGCACTCTTGAGTGTTAGAAAGTGTTAGTGGGTTTATACTCCTACACTTGGAACGGAGAATTTGTAAGCATAAAAGTCTCTGTTAAAATAAGAAAGTATAATTGAAATAAGTGATTTAAGCTATTATATGTCCTGGGTAATGTTAAATTGTGAGTAAAAGTTACTCCTACGCTTGGGACGGGGATTTCTAAGCTGGAAAGAAATTGGTGTTTGCTAAAAATTGGACCAGGCGCCCGCCCGGGTAGTGACCAGGCGCCCGCCCTTTTGGGCCAGAAAGTTATGGATTTCAGAAATCTTCAATGAGCGCCCGCCCGGTACATGCTAAGCGCCCGCCCGGTCCCCTGTTCCAACCAAAGTGTTTTAAATTTAAATTAAATTGAAATCTTATCCTTCTAAGGCATATAGCCTTAAGATAAGATGTCCTAGCAAGTGTTGTGACACCTTAGGGGTATCAGAAGTGAGTCTTGAACATGATTACTCATTAAATTAAAATGAAACTTGAGTATAAAAGGAAGAACTCTTCTTTATGTCTTGAAAGTGCTATGAACAAGCTCTTATGTGTTATGCTTGTCTTGGAACCTATGCTTGTGCACCTAGAGGGAACCAAATTAGATCTTGAGTTTGAATATCCTATGTAGGGGATTATGAACTTGTAAGTATGAGTTGTATAGCTCATTTACATAATGTGAACTCGAAGTATTCTTGGTCTAAGTTTAGGGTACTACCCTAGATGGCCTAGATAAGTGTTGTAGAACACTCTAGTACTGAAAAATAGTCCCTTTGTGAACAATGAAAGGTGGACTTGAATCATAATTAAATGATAACTTGAGTATAGAGTAGTAACACTTTTATGTGTCTTGAAGTTAATGATTGTGCACCTTAGGGCACCAACTAATGTCTTGAATGTCTAAAAAAAAGATTTGGAAAATAGTACGTGAAAGATGTAAATTCATCTACCTAGTTTGAACTTGAAGTATAAGATGTTTAACTCTTGTACATGTTTAACCATCCAAAGAAATGGATTGAGAACTTGGATATAAGATGATAAAATCTTGTATATGTCCTGAATGTCTTGAATGTCCTGAATGTCTTGAGTGTCTTAAATGTCCTGAATGTCTTGAATGTCTTAAGATGAGACAGTAACTTTAAATATAAGACAATAAAATCTTGTACATGACTTGAATATCCAAATAATTGGATTAAGACTTGAATATAAGATTATAAAATCTTGTACGTGCCTTGACACCATATAGGTGTATGGTAACCAAACTTGAAAGAGTCTTGATGTGTATATGCAATCTTGCATATATTACTTGATAGAATGTGGTTTCTTGATTGATTGGTACATGGTATGAATAACCAAAGAATTGGTTATGGAACTAGATAGAGAATGATTAACTCTATACATACTGAATTTGATACGTGTGTATTGTAAGTGTTATGAATAAACACTAAAGTGCTAGTGATTGGTTTTAATCGTGTATATACTCAATGAAGTATATAAAGAATAAAGAAGATATCTTGTCTTGAAATGGGTTCCTAAAGAAAATAGGGACTAGTGTAATATGAAGATAATTCATATAATCGTGAATACTACGATTTAAATTAATAAGAAATGGTTATAGAACACAATATGTGTTAGAAAATGTATTCGATTATTAACGATACATATACGTGAAGTATGACTATGTCTAGGTACAATGTGACCTATTCTACTACGTGTTTAGAGTCTAAGGTATTGGGCTCTACTTGATAGTAAGGGTATCGTGATAGACACCTTAATGTGTTAAACGTGACATAAATATGTACGTGCAAGCTTGGCATGTGACAAAGTGATATACCCTACTACTTGACTGAAGTCTGTTATTAATGGACTCTTACTTGGATTGATCGTGTTACATGGACACCTTATGTGCCAGTGTTATCTTGGTTTGTATTCGCAATAATTGCGTACGTGTACTTGTATTCTCGTGAGCACATGATACATAACTACATGGTGCATATTCTCGTGAGCACATGATACATGATTACATGGTGCATAAAGACTGGTCCACTATTATGGGACTTAGTTCTATTTCTCGTAGTTCAAGTAAACATCTACTTGTGCATTCTTGGTGAGTCCAGCTGGTTCTCCTTGCTTGTTCGAAAATATATAGGTTCACGCTTGTCGCGAGAGCTGGGGTTTAAGTGACAATCGGGTCCCTATGTATTTCCGCTTGACCCCTTACTACCGGCCATAGTAAGGCATAGCTTCCTTGGTTGGAGCAATAAGCCTGACCTAGTGAATGCTAACTCTTGTCTTGAACACCACGCGGATCTTGTTCTTGTGGATGACACGGTTACCAGGTCTTCTTATATATTGCACAGCAGTTCTTGTTCTTGTTCTTGGTTGTCCTCAGCTAGAAAAGCATCGACCAAAAAATGGTATTCTTGGGAGGAATAAGGAAGGATTCATGTACAAATGGGTGATAGGCCTATGTGCATCTTGGTGAGCTGGTCTAGCCTCTCACACTACTTGACTACTTGTTACCTGATCATTTCTCGAGCTTGATTACTTGTTGAGTTGGCTTTAGCCTCTCCTATACTTGTTACTTGATGATACTTGATATATGATTACTTGAGTATCTACTTTGTATTGCATGATAACATGACATATAGTGCATGTTAATAACTTACTGAGATTTATCTCACCCTTTATTTGTTTAATTGTTCCCCCCCCCCCAGGAAAGCAGGGGATAGTACGCAGTGAGGCTCGACTTAGCTGGAACTTCATCAGCAGGATATTCTTGTTCGAAGTTAGTGTCCTTTATATTTTGGTAAGGACGATCTTGTATGAGTTAATAAACTCTGGGTATGTATTGGGGTAGTATTTTGTTGTCCCTAGACAGTTCTTGTTGCCAGCTTATTTGCTAGGCATGTCTTCCGCTGTATGTAACCATTTTGGTTTTAAATTTTCTTGTCTAGAACTCGTGTGAGCTATCTTAGCTCCCTATTCTTGAGTAGATATAGCATGTCAGTTTGTTTCTAACAGGTATTGTCCTGTTTCGCGTTAGTTTCTTGTTCTTGTTAGTTACGTGCACCAGGTTCGAGGTTCTATTAAGGAATCCCGGGACTTGGGGCGTGTCATGTAAAGTATCCAATCCCTAGGAAAGAGAGAATTACTCACTAGTCATTTATGTAAAATAAGAACAAAGCATTAAAATAAGGATAAAGGAAGAAATACTTATTCAGATTTGATATGGAAATACAAGGCAAGTTGAAGAAAACCTCGAGAACTTTTATTACTTCACCCCCTTTGAATGTATTGAAACACTTTTGTGAATGAAAAAAAACAATTTAATGAGACTAAAAATTGCTAGAGTAATATTACAATTATTTCTGGATCCCTAAACTACTGATATCTATCTCTATATATAGGCCTTGGACCAAGGGAAGTGATTTTCCCGGATGCCTCCTTGAAAAGGTGCCTTTGGAGAAGTCTGGAAAATGCTGAACAGGGGGTGCTCGGCCGAGTCAAAGAAGGTGCTCGCCGAGCAAGCCTTCGAAAATGACTTCTGCCTTTCATGATGCCTATGCTCGGCCGATTCAAGGGTGGTGCTCGGCCGAGCAACTGCTGGAAACACTTTTATTCTTCAATTTTCTTTGTCCAGCTAATTTGCTCCTTATTTATTTGTTTCACCTTCTCCAAGAGATGTCCAAAGCTCATAATAATGCTCCAAAACCTGTATTATATATAAACATACTACCAAGTGCATTATATTGCATAATGAGATAAAATCAAATAGTTTAAGCTAATAATTACTTAAAAAATAAGGTAAATAAACTATATTTTTGGACCTTAAATGACTATAAATAGTCATTTATCAGTAGACATAGCCAATCTACTAAATCATCCGTAAAAGTTATGAAGTATTGATATCCTCCCCTAGCACTGCTGCTCATTGGTCCACACACATCAGTATGTATGAGTCCCAATAAGTCACTAGCCCTTTCACTACTCTTAGTAAAAGGTGCCTTAGTCATTTTTCCAAGTAAACAAGACTCACAAGTTTCATATGATTCAAAGTCATGTGAATCTAAAAGTCCGTCCCCATGGAGTTTGAGATACGCTTCTCATAATATGACCAAGACGGCAATGCCACAAATACGTATGATTTACATCATTAGGTTTGGATTTCTTATTTACATTATAAATATTCTCATTATTTCCATTCTCAACATCAAGAACATAAAGGCCATTAAATGAACATGCAGTACAATAAAGCATATCATTTAAATAAATAGAAAACTTCTTATTTTAATTAAAAAAAACTATAACCTTCATTATCCAAAACAAGAAACTGAAATAATTTTCTACTCAAATCCGAACGTAATAACAATTGTCAAAACAAGAATTATCCGCTAGGTAAAATGACGTATATGTTCCTACGGCTAATGCAGCAACTCTTGCTCCATTCCCCACGCGTAGGTCCACTTCGCCTATTTGAGTAGCCTCCTATTCCTTAGTGCCTACACATTCAAACAATGTGAGATCCACATCCAGTATCTAATACAGGAACTAGAAGTAGAAAATAGAATATCTATAACATAGATACCTGAAGTAGACGCAGTCCCACTGCTCTTCTTCTTCTTAATCTTCCTTGTAAACCTTGCAATTTCTTTTCCAATGACCAATCTCATTGCAGTGGAAACAGATTGCATCATTTTGGGAAGTAGGTTTAGCCACATCAGCATTAGCAACAATTTCCTTCCCAATCTTGGGTTTGACAACTTTTGTCTTACCCCTTTTCCTTTGCCTTTAGAGCCTTTTCTTCCTTTTGTCACTACGAGCACAGGAGCGATTCTTTACCGATTTTCTTTCCGCTGTCTTTAGAATCCCATGCAACTCAGACAGGGACTTATCCATCCCATGCATATTAAAGTTCATGACGAACTGATTATAGCCACATCAAGTTTAGCCACTAAATTAATCTCATTAATTTAAGCATGATTTATGTGTCATTGTTTCTCTATAATTATGAGGATGAGACTATTTCAACTTTGGTTATTATCTCCAAATCAAGACAACAAGAAGTGCGGTCGAATAAAGCCATTAGGAAACCACAATCCCACACTAATTCAAGAAACCAAGAAAGTAGTTCATGTGGCCGAAACTAAGCAATAGATGGTCGATGAACGTAGGCCAATTGCATTCACAATTCCACATGGTCTCCAATCATTGAATCAAGAACTTGTTTCTAATTTTAGCAATTATGAACTCTTCATAATTCTAACTCGTTTTATCTTGAAATTGATTGCGATCATTTTGGGAAACACATCTCGATGAACGCAGATTAGCAATCCAAAACTTGAACCAATCTAGGAATCACAAGACTAAAACAAATAGGAAGTCAAACCCAAACTCCACACACAAACCAACTACCAAAACCCATTCCAGATCAGCAAGTCTGAAGGGTCTTGTTACTGGTTTTGTTGGATTTATCGAAAAATTCCAGAATCAGATTTTGAACAAAATCAGAATATTCCATTCTGGCCTAGCGAGCGCGCGCCTGGTCCAGCGCGAGACGGGCGCCGCAACGCGCGCCTGGTCCAGCGCGGCGAGCGCCTGTATGGTCAGAATGGTATAGAAATTTTCAAGTTCGAAAATTTTGTCTCAAAATATTTTTCCCCGATTATTAAAACTTTGATCCAATAAAAAATCAATAATCGAAATAATTCAGAATCCACCATAATTTTATTGCGATTAAATCGTGCGATTAAGTTGCAAAACAATAAACCACTAAAATCACAAAACACATAAGCATCATATATTCCAATATTCATATCATGCAAGGGCATAAACATTTATATACACATAACATGATCCAAGTATTGAATTAATCAACCATGAACGGGGCTTGATACCATGTTGGGTTTCCATGTGACATGCGCAGCAGAATTTAGCAATTTAAAATTTTAAGAAACCAAAACCATGGATCCGTTCATATGATTAAATCAAATACAACAGGATGAATAAAGGAAAACTAACCCTGATGGCTATCAAATTTTTCTTTGGTCTGGTGGAGATCTTGAAGCTTTATCACGAACAAATCACGAACTTTGTAAGATGATAAAATTCACCCTCTAGCGGTATCCACATTCGAACGAATATCAAGGAGCTTCTTGATCTTGGTTTCTAGACCAATAATTGTAAAACACGCTTTCACAATTTAATAAAGAACTATATGGAATTTATTTGTGAATTATTTTGTTCCTCAATCAATGATATCTTAGAACAAAATAAAATCTCTCTCAAACTCTTTGAGACTCACAAAAAACACTTATTCATATGGTCTGGCCGAATTGGGGTTTTATACATAATTAAGACCTATTCCAAATAGGTAACTTGTGCCAAAAACCTTTCCTAATCGAATTAGGAAATTTCAAACCGGCATACCGAGCGCCCGCCTGGTCCTACCCAGGCGCCCGCTTGTTTGGGCAGAGGGTCAAGGCCCTTTCCGGCTTTATTCAGGCGCCCGCCTGGTTCAACCCAAGCGCCCGCTTGGTTGACCAGGAGGCCCAGAATATTTCCAGAAATTCCTTGAGGTCCTTCGACCCTAAATTCCAATATAGTCCTTTTATTTAAGATTCGTCTATTGTGTGTGACCCTCTAGGATTATACTAAGTTGGCAATGGGCTCAAACATGATTCCATAAGATATGATTAGGTTCTAGAAAACCGTCATACCTACCAAATAGTATAACTAGATACAAGTTCGCATTCCTTTAGAATATGTCATATCCTTTTGTCCACGATGTCATTGAACACAAGTCATGGTCAAACAGTCAACTTGTTTGTTCAATACTTTCTCGATTCCGAATATGTTGATAATTCAAATGCTATTGATCCAATCAATCCATTTGAGTCGGCCGAACATTTCATCAACATCATTCCTTCGAGGGGCCCAAGCTTGACATCTCTCTGTGGAGGGACAAATCCATTTAGCTTATTATTCTTCCCAACGGGAATCCGATTATGCCAATCATACCCTTTATAACTACCGTGTTAAGAAAGCGTTTGAATATGTCAAACATAATGTTCATCAAGTGGAAGACTATAATAACTTCATGTCTAAGGATTCAAATGACATAACTAATATGAGGTATATGTTCGACATAGACCATGACATAAATCTCATACAGCGGGTCATGTCCAGTACCTTGTTCCAAACAAGTACCCATAAATCTAACATGATCATCCCATGATCATTTAGCCTTTATACTAGTGCTTAACAAGTACTAGGGACGGGGATTATTATAAGTAAACATGAACAACAATAATAATCAAAACATCTTTTATTGATATGAAATAAATGATAACAATTACAACGTTTATTAAACGTGCCTAGGGCACCACTACCAACAATCTCCCACTTGCCCTAGGCCCAATCTCCCATGTATCTAATACCCATGGACCTAACATGACCATCATGTTTAGCTTGTGGAAGTCCCTTGTTAGCGGGTCCGCAACATTGTCATCAGTAGGTACTCTGCATATATTTACGTCTCCCCTATCAACGATCTCTCGAATGATGTGAAAACGCCTAAGTATGTGTTTGGATTTTTGATGTGCTCTTGGTTCCTTTGCTTGAGCAATAGCACCATTATTATCGCAATAAAGGTCTATTGGATTAGCAATACTAGGAACCACTTCAAGTTCAGTTATGAACTTCTTAATCCAAACAGCTTCCTTTGCAGCATCCGATGCAGCAATATACTCAGCTTCTGTTGTAGAATCAGCGGTTGTACTTTGCTTGGAACTCTTCCAGCTTACAGCTCCACCATTTAACATAAACACAAACCCGATTGCGATCGGCTATCATCTTTGTCGGTTTGGAAGCTTGCATCCGTGTAAGCATTTACAACGAGATCATCTTCCATTCCTCCATAGACTAAAAAGGAGTCTTTAGTTCTTCTCAAGTACTTAAGAATCGCTTTTACAGCTATCCAGTGATTTTCGCCAGGGTCGGATTGGTATCTACTTGTCATGCTCAAAGCATAAGATACATCCGGCCTAGTACAAATCATGGCATACATGATGGACCCAATTGCCGAAGCATATGGAACATCATTCATTTTCTCACGCTCATCGTTTGTCTTAGGACATTGAGTCTTGCTTAGAGAAACTCCATGTAACACGGGCAAGGTGCCTCTCTTAGAATTTTCCATACGGAATCTTCTAATGACCTTGTCAATGTATGTACTTTGGCTTAAACCAAGTAGCCTTCTTGATCTATCTCTATAGATCTTAATGCCAAGAATATATGCGGCTTCACCCATATCTTTCATTGCGAAGCACTTTCCTAACCAAGTCTTCACAGACTGAAGTGTAGGAATGTCGTTTCCAATGAGTAATATGTCATCCACGTATAAAATAAGGAATAGCACTATGCTCCCACTAATCTTCTTGTATACACAAGGCTCATCTTCGTTCTTGATGAAACCAAACTCTTTGACCGATTCATCAAAACGGAGATTCCAACTCCTGAAGCTTGCTTCAATCCATAGATGGATCTCTGCAATTTGCATACCTTAGAATCTTGTTCAAAAACTTCTGGTTGTGTCATATACACATCCTCTTGTAGTTTTCCATTCAGGAAAGCGGTTTTGACGTCCATCTGCCATATTTCATAGTCATGATATGCGGCAATGGCAAGCAAAATTCTTATAGACTTGATCATTGCTACGGGTGAAAAGGTCTCATCATAGTCAATACCATGAACTTGCCTATAACCCTTCGCTACAAGCCTAGCTTTGTAAGTATGCACCTTCCCATCCATGTCAGTCTTCTTCTTGAAGACCCATTTGCATCCTATGGTTTACACCTTCGGGCGCATCAATCAAATTCCAAACTTGATTGTCTTGCATGGATTGCAATTCGGATTCCATGGCTCCAAGCCACTTGTCCGAATCAGGAGAAGACATCGCCTCTTGGTAGGTTGACGGTTCATCATTCTCAATGATTTCTACCTCATTACTATCCGTTACGAGAAATCCATATCTCTCGGGCTCGGATCGTAACCTACTAGATTTGCGAGTTGCTTGTGTATTTTGAACAGGTTCCACAACTCCTTGTGGTTCTTGTTCTTGTTCCACTATTGGTTCAATGTTATTTTCTGGGTCTCGAATTTCTTCAAGATTTATTTTACTCCCACTGATTTCTTTGGAGAGAAACTCTTTCTCTAGAAAGACACCAGTTCGGGCAACAAACACTTTGTTGTCCTCACGGTTGTAAAAGTAATATCCTCTAGTTTCCTTAGGATATCCCACGAAATTACATTTATCAGATTTGTGTGCAAGTTTGTCTGAGATAAGTCTTTGACAAAAGCTTCGCAACCCCAAATCTTCATGAAAGACAGACAAGGCTTCTTTCCGCTCACATCTCATATGGAGTCTTTTGAACCGATTTAGTTGGAACACGATTTAGTGTGAAAGCAGCGGTTTCTAGGGCGTAACCCCAAAAGGATATTGGAAGATCAACTTGACTCATCATTGATCGAACCATGTCTAACAAAGTCCGATTCCTCCTCTCGGACACACCATTCCATTGTGGTGTTCCGGGTGGAGTCAATTGTGAAACTATTCCACAATTCTTTAGATGATCATCAAATTCTTGACTTAAGTATTCTCCACCTCGATCTGATCGAAGTGCCTTTATACTTTTGCCAAGTTGTTTTTCTACTTCATTTTGAAATATTCTAAATATCTCAAATGCTTCACTTTTATGTTTCATTAGGTAAACATACCCAAATCTACTATAATCATCAGTGAAGGTTATGAAGTATTGAAATCCCCCCTAGCATTGCTACTTAATGGTCCGCATACATCGGAATGTATCAACCCCAATAAGTCGCTTGCCCTTTCACCCAACTTGGTAAAAGGTGTCTTAGCCATTTTTCCAAGAAGACACGACTCACAAGTATCATATGACTCTAAGTCACATGAACCCAAAAGTCCGTCCCCATGGAGTTTTGAGATACGCTTCTCATTAATATGACCAAGACGGCAATGCCACAAATAAGTATGATTTACATCATTAGGTTTAGATTTCTTATTTACATGATAGACATTGTCATTATTTTCATTCTTGACATCCAAGATATAAAGGCCATTAAATGAATTAGCAATACCATAAGCACATCATTTAAATAAATAGAAAATTTCTTATTCTCAATAAGAAACTAAAAACTTCATTATCCAACAAGAAATTGAAATAATATTTCTGCTTAAATCCGGAACATAATAACAATTGTTCAAAACAAGAATTAATCCGGAAGGTAAAGTGACTTCATAAGTCCCTACGGCTAATGCAGCAACTCTTGCTCCATTCCCCACGCGTAGATCTACTTCACCTTCTTTAAGCAGTCTCCTATTCTTTAGTCCCTGCACATTTAGACAAATGTGAGACCACATCCGGTATCCAATACCCAAGAATCAGTGGTAGAAAGGAGAATATCTATCATATAGATACCTGAAGTCGACGCAGCCTTGCTGCTCTTCTTCTTCTTTTGCTCTTCCAAGAAAGCCTTGCAATTATGTTCCAATGACCAATTTCTTGACAATGGAAACAATTGCATCCTTTTGTGAATCGGGTTTTGCCTCAGAAGCCTTGGCAACCTTTGCCTTGCTTATTTGGGTTTGACAACTTTTGCCTTACCCTTTCCTTTGGCACTAGCCTTCTTCCAATCATGAACCAAGAGCACGGGAGAACCTTTCTCCACAATTTTCATCTCTGCAGTTTTGAGCATCCCATGCAACTCAGAGAGATTCTTATCCATTCCATGCATGTTATAATTCATCACAAACTGATTATAACTTTTAGGCAATGAATTAAGAATGAGATCCGTGGCTAGCTCCAATGGGATTGGATAGCCAAGTTTCTCAAGGTGCTCTACATAACCTTTCATTTTAAGAAAGTGAGGACTCACTTGTTGCCCTTCATTCATTTTACTAGTAGTGAATGCAACAATGGTCTTGTACCTCTCTTGCCTAGCTTGCTCTTGAAACATGGTTCTCAACTCCACGCCTATCTCATAGGCTTCCAAATGTTCCAAACTTTGTTGGAGTTTGAACACATAGCAGCAAGCATGAGACAACTTACATCTCTAGAATCATTACGATGTTTCTTGTAATTGTCTCTTTCTACCTAGGGGCAGTAGGCGGTGGTTCAGCAGGGAGAGGCCCATCGAGAATGTACAACTTATCTTCTTGCCTAAGAACGATTCTTATGCTACGGATCCAATCCATAAAGTTAGTACCATTCTCTTCGAGCTTATCCTTCTCAAGGATCGATCGCAACGACATTGATTGAGTGTTATTAGTCATTATCTACAAATATGCAAAATTTTCAAAATTTAATAAGTACCGATTTCATTAAAGAGATAAATAATGTATTTTAAACAAAATACTCCACTAAATTATATAACCTTCATATACATCCAATAGTATAATATAATTTAATTGGGCTAAGATCCAACTTTAATTTAACTTTTGAGTCCACGGAGGCGGACCGCTCAAAAACTAAATTAATTAGGTAGACAATCATGTCAATCATATCCCATATGATTCTTAGATCCTTTTATGAGATTCTTTGAGAAATCCAATTTCAAAAGCATGTTTAATCTCATCTTTTGCCTAGGCCCAAAACTGTTTTGACGCCTAATTAAGTCCAACCATTTTAAACGCATAGGAACCATTCAATTTAATGCACCTTGCGGAGGCAAGCCCACATTAAATTAATGAACCTCATCTTGCTCATACATGAATAAAATCAATGCACTTCGCGGAGGCGAACCCACATCAAAATCACCCATATATAAACAAGTGTTTTAATCATGGCATGGCAAGAAGGACTTAAAACTTTCTTGAAGGTTCATCACATATAGCATATAACACATTTATGAGCACATAATATAAACATGTTACACATCAAGTTTAGCCACTAAATTAATCTCCATTAATTTAAGCATGATATTTATGTGTCATTAGTTCTCTATAATTATGAGGATGAGACTATTTCAACTTTGGTTATTATCTCCAAATCAAGACAACAAGAAGTGCGGTCGAACTAAGCCATTAGGCAACCACAATCCCGCACTAATTCAAGAAACCAAGAAAGTAGTCCATGTGGCCGAAACTAAGCAATAGATGGTCTCGATGAACGTAGGTCAATTGCATTCACAATTCCACATGGATCTCCAATCATTGAATCAAGAACTTTGTTTCTCAATTTTAGCAATTATGAACTCTTCATAATTCTAACTTCGTTTTATCTTTGAAACTTTGATTGCGATCAATTTTGGGAAACACAATCTCGATGAACGCAGATTAGCCATCCAAAACTTGAACCAATCTAGGAATCACAAGACTAAAACAAATAGGAAAATCAAACCCCAAAATCCACACACAAACCAACTACCCAAAACCCATTCCAGATCAGCAAGTCTGAACTGGTCTTGTTACTGGTTTTGTTGAATTTATCGAAAAATTCCATATTCAGATTTGAACAAAATCAGAACATTCATTCTGACTACGAGCGCGCGCCTGGCCAAGCGAGCGCGCTGCAACGCGCGCGCGCCTGGCAGCGCGGGCGGGCGCCTGAATGGTCAGAATGGTATAGAATTTTAAAGTTCGAAAATTTTGTCTCAAAATTATTTTTTCCCCGATTATTAAAACTTTGATCCAATCAAAATCAATAATCGAAATAATTCAGAATCCACCATAATTTTTATTGCGATTGAATCGTGCGATTAAAGTTGCAAAACAATAAACCACATAAAATCACAAAACACATAAGCATCATATATTCCAATATTCATATCATGCAAGGCACATAAACAATTTATATACACATAACATGATCCAAGTATTGAATTAATCAACATGAACGGGGCTCTGATACCACTGTTGGGTTTCCAAGTAACATGCGCAGCGGAATATAGCAATTTAAAATTTTAAGAAACCCAAAGCCATGGATCCGTTCATATGATTAATTCAATACAACAGATGAATAAGGAAAAACTAACCCTTGATGCTATCAAATTTTCTCTTGGTCTTGGTGGAGATCTTGAAGCTTTATCACGAACAAATCACGAACTTTGTAAGATGATAAAATTCACCCTCTAGCGGTATCCACACTTCGAACGAATATCAAAGGAGCTTCTTGATCTTGGTTGCTAGACCAATAATTGTAAAACACACTTTCACATTTAATAAAGAACTATATGGAATTTATTTGTGAATTATTTTGTTCCTCAATCAATGATATCTTAGAACAAAATAAAATCTCTCTCAAACTCTTTGAGACTCACAAAAAGCACTTATTATATGGTCTGGCCGAATTGGGGTTTTTATACACAATTAAGACCTATTCCAAATAGGTAACTTGTGCCAAAAACCTTCCTAATCGAATTAGGAATTTCAAACGGCATACGAGCGCCCGCCTGGTCCAACCAGGCGCCCGCTGTTTGGGCAGAAGGTCAAGGCCCTTTCCGGCTTTATTCAGGCGCCCGCCTGGTTCAACCAAGCGCCCGCTGGTTGACCAGGAGGCCAGAATATTCCAGAAATTCCCTTGAGGTCCTTCGACCCTAAATTCCAATATAGTCCTTTTATTTAAGATTCGTTCTATTGTGTGTGACCCTCTAGGATTATACTAAGTTGGCAATGGGCTCAAACATGATCCATAAGATATGATTAGGTTCTAGCAAACCGTCATACCTACCCAAATAGTATAACTAGATACAAGTTCGCATCCTTTAGAATATGTCACAATCCTTTGTCCACGATGTCATTGAACACAAGTCATGGTCAAACAGTCAACTTGTTTGTTCAATACTTTCTCGATTCCGAATATGTTGATAATTCAAATGCTATTGATCCAATCAATCCATTTGAGTCCGCCGAACATTTCATCAACATCATTCCTTCGAGGGGCCCAAGCTTGACATCTCTCCGTGGAGGGACAAATCCATTTAGCTTATTATTTTCCAACGGGAATCCGATTATGCCAATCATACCCTTTATAACTACCGTGTTAAGTAGCGTTTGAATATGTCAAACACAATGTTCATCAAGTGGAAGACTATAATAACTTCATGTCTAAGGATTCAAATGACATAACTAATATGAGAATATGTTCGACATAGACCATGACATAAATCTCATACAGCGGGTCATGTCCAGTACCTTGTTCCAAACAAGTACCCATAAATCTAACATGATCATCCCATGATCATTTAGCCTTTATACTAGTGCTTAACAAGTACTAGGGACGGGGATTATTATAAGTAAACATGAACAACAATAATAATCAAAACATCTCTTTATTGATATGAAATAAATGATAAACAATTACAACGTTTATTAAACGTGCCTAGGGCACCACTACCAACAATCTCCCACTTGCCCTAGGCCCAATCTCAC